>JASKGM010000013.1:13534950-13545415 GCA_034509205.1 Ceratonia siliqua | reverse complement strand
TGCATGTTTTAAAGTGAGAGTTTCCTAATACTCTATCCATTTTAAAATAATAATTAATTTTATATTTTAAATTATTTATCATTTTATTATATTATTAATAAAATATTAATTATTATTTTATAAATTATATTTTTAATAAAATAATAACATTTAAATTAATTTTAATAATGATAATTTAATTTAATATAATTATTTTTTATTAAATTAAGACTAATTAATGATTTTTTTAATTTTTATATTATTATTTTTAATGTTAAATATAATAAAATGGAAGAAATATTTGTTAGTTTGGCATCTTGTGTAATGGAATCTCCCTGACTTTTGAGGATCTATAAACTAAAGTACCTTCGACTTTTTGGAAGCTTGGTCCATATTTCTCTATCAATCCACGAGTGGTGCCAACAAAGGTTTAGCTACTCTTCCACCCCATGAAGTAATAAACCACTTGATAATCATGATTGCTAAAAAACATAACTGCCAAAAAGAAACAACTTTCTCTTCCATCAAATGAAAAGGCCTTATCCTGCAAAGATATTTCAACTCCCACTCCTGAACCTCGTCTTATCTTTTAATTAAAATAAACGACAACTACTCCCTCCTCATAGTTTCCCTTCCCCCTCCTACCCTACCCTGTTCTGTCCGTGTTATCTTTTTCATCTATCGAGAGCATTTATTTCCAGTCTCCAAGATGAAAGATTGGGTCTACCCACTCACACAAAATGAAGCACTTCCCATATTTGTGAACCACCCTCTCTTCCCCAATAACAAGATAAATAAAAAATAAGAGGAAAAAGAAAGATTCCGAATTCAAAAGGTGGGTACAGTATTATAGTACATATGAACATTGAAGTAATTAACATTCTTCTAGGCAGCCTGTACCAGAAAACACTTGAATCAAGAAGGGGCAACCGCAATCCTTTCGTCGGAAAAATTGCTCCTCCTTAAGTTTAAGAAAGGTGAAGATATGGGTAGCTCTTCAAGCTCATCGAAAAAGTCATGTTCTTCCGATTTGGGTGTTGAGAAGTTCTTGAGCTGAGAATAACTGAGGGGCTCTTTCTCTAAGAATAGATCTATTCTATCATGGGTTTTATCTGGGTTCAATTCAAAAGGATCTTCTCGGTCAATCATAATGTCCTCAGAGCACTGAATTGGCAATTGTAAGTAATGAAAATGATCTTCATTTGCGCATTGAATAGTGGTCGTCTTGGGCTTGTGATTCCTTTTTTCTTCTTCTTGGTTTTCCACCTTCGAGGTAACTGGGAGATCCTCAGTGATTTGATTTTGGGGTTCTTCTGGTTTATGGGTTAGATTGGTGGCGGAGGGAGGAACAGGAGCTGGATGGTTATGGGTAGAGGTGTAAGTAATGATGAGCATTGAAGCATCTGTTCTGCATCTCTCTACTTGTTTTTTGGCTGAACAACCCTTGGATGTGCTGCACCTGTAATAGCCCCTGCAGAAGTGCGATAAGACCAAACTAAGAACTTGCAGATGAGAGAGAGAAAGAGAATAGGGTTTATTATGAAGAGAAGACATTTCTTTGAATCTTTTGGGTGTGGAATCAAGCTGACCCAATTCAACCTTATTATAATGCTATCAATAATAACATGAACTAAAGAGGTTCTAAATTTCTAAAAAGTTTGGAATAACAAGGAAGGAGAAAGAATGTGGGACTACGAGTCCATCAGGATCAATAACAGCCCGTCATCATGTAGTATAAAGAAAGTAAACCTTGGATAAGGAGATCCTTTAATAGGCTTTTGTCCATATTTCCTCCAAGACCAGAGATCAGAAGGCGGCCCTTCATTCTTCAGTTTGCCAACCTTTTCTCCTATTCTCACTGTGACAACTGTTTTCTGAACCGTTTTCCTACAAAATGCACAGCATAAAACTCGTTCAACGAACAACCAAATCAAGAATCATAAATTTGAGAAGAAAAGACTTGAAAATCCAACGCAGCACAAGTATGTCATCCAAGATGAAACTATCTAATTATCTTTTCTTTCTTTTTCCCCTAGCAAATACCCACTGTTTTTTGGATGCTTGGTTTTCAGCTTTGAGCCCTGAAGATGCTTCTGATTCAAGTTTTGGGGAGGCAGTACCGTCCATATCTCTTGGTGCAAACTTAGGGGCAGGATCGGAGAGGTGATAAAAAGAAGTGGATCAAGACCGGAGCCCTGATTGATTAGAGAGAGAAATAGAGGAAGAAGGATAGTCAAGATATGATGACAAAGCCCCAAGTTGCTCTCCCCTTTCTTTTCACTCATTTAATATAAACAACGTATATATCACTATGCCACCAGCCCTCCCAAGCGCACCTTACAATATAATAAACAGCCTCTGCACCAATTAAGAGATATTTTGAGTATTGGCTGCACTCAGTGAGTCATGTGGCCGTGCTCTCTCCGTCATCACAGGGTCCATCGCTGCCACGTGGATATGTCCTTGTTGACAATGTCTGCATAAAGAGAACCTCTTTTATGGAAATCCTATCTGTGAGGAAAGATACCATTTGGAACTTCTAGCTCCTATTACAGATGATTACTTTGCGGTTTGGGTTACTGGATTGGGTGGGATGACCATGTCATGAGAACAAGTCAGCAGCTGTTAGTTTGTGAGCTCCATGATTTTTTTTTTTAAAAAAATTGATAATATACATGCATGTAACATAGAAAAGATCTATTCTTATCTTCAGTTCTTTACTTATACATGGATGCTACTGTCTGTGTATCTATCCACAAACACGAAGCCATTGCAAAGGTTGTCAGTCTCACCTTATTCAAGTTCCACACGCTTAGTTTGAATGGGAACCCAAAATTGAAGCTCTCCAACAAGCTTGAGTTCCCAGAACAAAACAAGGAAAATGCTCCAATTGGATTGAGTGCCAATCTATGAAACTCTCGAAATTATATATGATACATTTGCCTGCCTTGACACCAGCTTACTTGCATGCAAAAAGACAAAGAACGAAAATAAAGACACCAGCCCTACTCTTTTCCCAAGATTTTTTCTCCATTCTTTCCACGACATCGATGGATGGCCATAACACCTGCCCAACGTTACCAAAAAAAAGTACTTTTTTTTTGTATGAGATAGAAGATTCCCCACAATTCAGCCTTGTAAGAAGAGAAGAACACTGTCCCAAGTTGCTGGCAAATCCATGCACTCGTTCCCTCAAAGCTGCCTCCCCAGGATTCCATTTCCTCTTCATGTCTCTTCCAACTAACCAACACCTCCTAATTAGCTGGGCTTTGATGATGAATCTTATTTGGCCGTTGTAGAGCCCAATGGACTTCTTGGTTCTACATTTGAGCAAATGTTTAAAGCGCAAAAGAACCTGATATAATAATTCAACCGATTTGCTCAAGCTGTGTGTCTCACTCAAAAAGGCTCTTCCGGAGGATTGTGTTGCCTCTGGATTGTTGGGCCTTGAACTTTTTGTATCTCTCGTGACAAGAAAAAGAAAAATATTTTTTTTTTTGAAAGAGGGAAAGAGATTGGAGCCAAGAAGGGAGATAACCTAACACACAGGGACTTTGTACCTATGTTTCCTCCTTCAAAATCAAACTTTGGCAGTTAAAGAGTCACCAACTGCTGACAGTCACTATCCATCGTCAAATTTCCATCAGTTGTTGTATCCCTGTAACGTAAGTCATTAAATAAATGGAACAACCTTATAGGGCATATCTTTCTTTGTGCCTTTAACTTCAGGTCAAATTCATAAGTATTGCATACCCCCTAAATTCTTGAGCCACTTCGTCAGCTCACCATTAGAGTAACATTTCACAACATAAATTTAGTTATCCTTATAAATTAAGATTTAGTACATCTCCTTCAATTACCGGCCTATACTTTCGTGGATTGGGAAAAATCCACTGTGGGGTTATGCAGCCTATGCTAATAATCAGCATACGGGACGTTTGGAAGCGAAGCATTTTGGTCAAAGTCAGAGATCATGTGTTGGGGCCTTCTGGGGCCCACACCAGCCCACCTAACAGAATGACCCTATCATATTTCCTTCTATTTTATTTTATTGGCGAATAAAATTAATTTGATGAGCTCTTTGAGACTTGCGGGAACTGAGTTCTACCAAAAAATTAAGACTTGTGGCCTAACAGGTCAAAGCATCACTTTTTTTATTTTTTGTTTCCAAGTATATTTATTTACATATTGGATGTTCCAAGCCAGAAAATGTCAATCCAAATATGATAGAGAAAAATAATAATAATAAATCTATATGGGTCTATATATTGTATGTATGCTTAAGAAGATTAAAGTATGTTGATTGTGACAAGGATGGGAAGAGATCAGGCACCTCTTAGTCAATAAAATAAAATGAAAACTTGAACCAATAAGTTGTGTTAGCTCAATAAAATGAAAACTTGGTCAGTGCCATATACGTCATATGATAAGCTATAACCATATTAATTAGTCCATAAGTAAATTTCTTTATCGGGGATGTTACAAGTGGCATCCTCAAATTTTAAGATGGTTTAACTCATCCCTCAAATTTGCCCCAAAATAAAAGCCATCCTACTCAATCCGTGGAACAGATTCCTTCCTTTGTACCCAACAACGCGAAAAGGATAAAAGGAAGCATGAATTTGATATAATTCTTAGAGATTTATATATTTATGCAATTACATCTAATAAGGCCATATGTCCTATAAAATGTCAACTAAATAAACAATGGACGTGGCAACCACTTTAAATTCATTTTCTAGCAACTACTTGTGAAGTCACATATATAGAGACCTTAACATTGAACTTCCCGGGGTGAGGTGCGTGTTTGTTCCAGTTATAATTGGTTTACCCTTAAGACAAATGAGTTGGCACTGGCAGAGATGGCGGCAGAGAGCTAAAGAGCTCTTCAATTCTGCCGCTCCAATAGAGGTTTTCCACCTTCTCACAGTCGCAATTCTCAGCCTTCTCCTTCCCATCTCGTTTCTGCTCCTAGCCAGATTCTCCGGTGCCCAATACTTTCTCCAAAGCCTCACTTGGTATCATTCACCTGACCCCTTTCTCTGTATTTTCTCGCTTGTGCTGCATATCAACCCAGGTATTCTCTACGTTCTCGTGTCTATTGTCAGCGTAGCTGCTCTAATCCACGGCCTGACGGGCAAGATCACCCTTTTGAGCGAGTCACCCAGCCCTGTTCTCCAACCTCCTCTCTTCGCTGCATGGATTCTACTTTGTACTTTCCAAATCTGCGTTGGCTTGGGCATTGAAGGAAGCATAGCGGCGGGAGTTTATGACTCTGATGCAAGTTTTGGCGTTGAGAGAAGTTTCTTCAGCAGAATCATTTTTCTATTGGGGTTGCATGAGACAACGCAACTCTGGTCCAGGATAGTGGTAAAGCCCGTGGTGGATGACACGGTGTTTGGCGTTGCCAGAAAAGAAAGATGGATTGAAAGGGTGGCCATGGCTGCAAGTTTAGGTACCTTATGGTGGTGGAGATTGAGGGAGGAGGTGGAGACTTTGGTGGTTATGGCGGAGGCAAAGACAGAGCAATTAATGGATGTACCAATGGCTGACTTTGTTGGATGGTGGTTGTATTACTTGACAGTCACAATTGGGATGGTCAGGATTGCGAAGGGTCTATTGTGGATGAGCATGATGTCTCTGTGTAGAAGAAGGGCAACAGAGATTTCCTTGGTTGAGCTCAGTGACAACGATGACAAGGTGTGAATTTGACCAATTAATCTGTAATTTTTTTTAATCAAGCTTTTTATTTTTTTTATTTTATAATATCATTATGTGTAGTCAGGGACATTACAATATTGTGTACATTTTAAAATTGTAATAAACTTGTATCCAATTTTGTATTCACAACCCACGTAAAAAATACTATTGCACAACCTGTTCATGATTCTAATACGTGTCTTGAGTGATACATTATAAATATACAAGCAAGACTGAGAAGAGGGCAATTGATGTAATAGTGTAATATAGATATTGTCAAATTCAGAAGCGCGTGTGAAATTTGAATTCCAGCAAAGCAAGCTAATTCTGATATTTGCGTTACTTTCCAACTCCAATATAGCCGTTAGGACAAGATAGTACTATTTCAGAACGGATATGAACGCAAGTCCAGTTTACTTAGAAATTTGGGGGAAACAAAAACAAAACCGATATTTTACGTTCAAATTATTACTCTGTCTGAATCCATCAATTCCCCATTGATCCTTGAACTGACTTGATCTGAGACCCAAAGCGAGACAATGGTTGTCCAAACTTAACAGAAAAGCTAAACTTCAAAATATAATTATTTTATTCTTGAAAATAGGATTTATAATTTATTTACTCAACTCGGGCTTGAAGTCCAATTTTACATTTGGTGGGTATTCGAGGCCTTTCATTTTTTTTCCGATAAGGGGGTCGAATGTGGGCCTCTATTTAGATAGATGGACAAAAATGGTCTATGGCCCATTGTGAACTTGCCATCATACTCCGCAGTGAAGTCAGCCACATATTGACTGGGCAACTCTTTGAAGGTAACAAAAATTAAATTAAAACTTAAACCTCCCAAAAAATCCGACTTAGAGATACAACTTTTTGAGGAAAAAGAAAATCAAATTACCTGTTATGGTTTGTCATCCCTTGTATCACTCTCTCCTTGAGATTAGTTTCGTTATTGTATAATCTGCTTATGATTTTTTTCACCCCATAGATGGAACCACATTCCTAAGCTTTCAAAATCTCTCTCTATTCCGAGTGTGCGAGAGAAGATTAAAAATTGTGTTTTGCATCTAACTCTGTTGTTTGTTTTGATATGTAAAATTGAATCTTGAATTTAGATCTTTTATTTATATGAGAAATAAACACAATATTTATAAAGTTATAAATAATAAATATAAATGAAATTCTATAAAAGGACACTGTTCAAATGGGGAAGAATTAAGGCTGAAAACTCATATGGCATATTTCCTACCTACTTATGTCCTTGTAGAGAGATATTCTCCTATTCTACTTTTTTTTTTCTTTTTGTACATTAACAATCAAACTTATTACTTCCTCTCAAAATTCATCCACCCCAACCACCATGGGAGACTCTCATTCTACTATATTTTGCCAGCTATCCATACACCATGGGAGACTCTTATTGTAGCACATCCTTCATATTTATCTGCAGAAAAAGTCAAACTTCTCTTGGACTCCCCTGTACTTATGGAAGCAGTTAATTCTTCATCTTTATTGAACGCCCTCCTTCATTTTCTTGAATTGTTTAATTACGCTCGGCTGAACTTCTTAGGAAAACTTACCTGATATAATATTGGACATGTTACTTCGTGGTTTGTATGGATCCTTTCAATTGTTTCAACTGCGACAAACCAAGAAATACTAATCTATAATGGTTATGGCAAACCTTAATCAGCCATCATCGTTGTTTAATAAACTTATAAGATTTTTATAATTGCTACCTGATGGAAATATCGAAATATCACCATCAAAGTTGCGTTTTCCTTACATTATCTGTTTAATTTTTTTATTTCCAGATGGGGAAGTTTCTTCAATGATTTGTACGTTTAAATATTCATATTCTAACGTTACTGATGATAATGCATATAGTTTCGTCGATATTTATCTAGACAAGCACATTGTCTTGAGTGCAAATTGCTCATATCTTTCTTGCTTTCTTCTATCATCCGACATGGGGAATGACCTTTTTTCTTTCACACCTTTCAATTTCAATGGAATCCAGGGCGGTTATGGTTCTATACAAGAGGAAGATGTGTTCCAAGGGAAACGCACCTTCTCTGGAATGGAATCTATGGGAGAGATTAATCCTCTCTCATATGAGCAAGGGAAAGGAGCCCATTTGTTCGGATATCAAAATCAGGAGCAGCAACTACAGCCCAAATTTGATAACGTGATGTTAGAAGAGTTCAGCTTCGACCCTGCTCTGCAACCGACACAACCATTTGAGGAAACTGCAGGGCTAAAGAATCAGGAAACGGCAAGTTCAGAACCTGTTGAATACCATAAGCAGGTGCCACAATTTTCTTTAGCATCCTTGGAGCTCCTAAGTAATTACTCAAGTAGGTTCAAGAGGCTAAGGGGCCAAGATATAAGCAACTTAAACAAAAGCGAAACTTGTGTGGCAGGCCAGAAGTTGTCAGCTGAAGAAATAATAAGAGTGGCCGGAGCAAGGTATGTCCAATTCTCTGCTCATTGGAATGACAATTTTTGCATGCCTATGCACCCATATGGATTTGGTCTCGGGGGTCTGTCTGAGGAAGAAAATAGAGATATTGAACTTGCTCAGTTTCTTCTGGCTGCAGCTGAGAGGGTAGGCTGCCAACAATTTGAACGTGCAAGCAGATTACTTCTACATTGCCTATGGAATTCATCTACTGGTGCTAACCCAGTGCAGAGAGTTATCTTCCATTTCGCTCAAGCACTTCGAGGGAGAATCGACAAAGAAACAGGACGGACCACAATAAAGGGATGCGACAAACACGTAGAACATGAATTACTTCAAAAGTTGGATACTAACATTGCTATTACATGCCATCAAAAAATTCCTTTCAATCAAGTAATGCAATTCACTGGAGTACAGACTATATTGGAATACGTTGCATCTGAGACCAAAATCCATTTGATAGATCTTGAACTCAGATCTGGGGTGCAGTGGACAGCTTTGATGCAGGCATTGGCAGAGCGCCAGGAAAGGTCAATAGTGCTTCTGAAGATAACTGGTATTGGATTTACTGGCCAAACCCAGTTAGAAGAGACTGGCAAAAGGTTGGCAAGTTTTGCTGAGTCCTTGAACTTACCCTTTTCATATAAGGTAGTTTTTGTTGCGGACATGATAGAAATCAAGGAAGATCATTTCGAAATTGAAGATGATGAAGCTGTGGCTGTCTACTCTCCATATGTACTGAGGACGATGGTATCAAGGCCTGATTGCTTGGAAAACTTTATGGGTATAATGAGAAATATCAAACCATCTGTAATGATAATCCTTGAAGTGGAAGTAAATCATAATTCATCTGCCTTTGTGAATCGCTTCATCGAAGCATTGTTCTTCTACTCGGCTTTTTTTGATTGCCTTGAAACCTGCCTAAAACAGGAGAATGAGTGCAGAATGGCAATCGACGCAATATTATACCAAGGGATACGAAACATTGTAGCCACAGAAGGCAGAGAAAGAACAGTAAGGAATGTGAAGATAGATGTTTGGAGAAGGTTCTTAGCAAGATACAGAATGGTGGAAATTGGATTTAGCGAGTCATCTCTGTACCAAGCTAACTTGGTGGTCAAAGAGTTTGCTTATGGGAATTCTTGCACGCTAGATAAAAATGGGAAATGTCTAATAGTTGGGTGGAAGGGTACCCCAATGCATTCCCTTTCAGCTTGGAGGTTTCTTTGAGAAAATAATTGAAAGACTTGCTAGATAGAGAAGTTCATTCAATTGCAAAATGTAATATCAAGTTCCCTTCAATTTCCCATTGATTGCTTGTTTAGTAAATTAATTCTTGTATTCTATGGATTCTATAATATATGCATGTCCTGCTTTATTGATCTAAAATTATATTACTTATATCCAAATATATTAACGTTTTTTTCAGCTATTTATTTTCCTTTTTTTTTTCTACCAAGTACACCTTTAGTCTTTCCCAAACAACATGATTTGGAATTTGATAGATGATGAGCTTGTATTCAATACTTATCTGGGTTTGGTTTTTATTTTAACAGAGAAACGCTAAACCGTAATAGAAAGTGCCTAGAGCTTTTAGGTCTATGTTAAGGTTAGAGATTAAGCGTGGAATGAGTTGCAGGCGCCCTTCATTGGTTTACTCGTTAATTAATTTAAGAGTTCAAAATGCAGCCGGCTTGGTCCCAAATTTATTGTGAGAATTTGGATACCGTACTGGAAGTCCTATATTGAAACATCGGTTGAACCAACATATACAAAGAAAGAACTCTAGAACTTCATTGGTTGTAGAATATATTAGGAAGTTGTTAGTTAAGACTCAGACCATGGATAAGAGAAATGATATTTTCTGTTATTTTTTTCACACCATCTCTTATACTTATTTATTCATCATTGATTTAATAATAAAATATTAATGTAAAAAGGAGTGTAAAAGTGATCTAGATTTAGTAGTGTGAAAATAACATTGTGTTTGGATAAAATTACGACATGTCTTCTTTAATCCAAGAGTCCAGGTGTGTTTTGATGACTCTGTTCTGTTGTCTCTCATTATGAGGCGGCAGGGAAGGAATTAAGGGTGACTGGCAAATGCGTAGACTCTCATTTAAATAGTCTTTTTCTATTCTGATATATAGGCTCTCGTCTTTTAATGGAGGTTGCGATAGAGTAACGGGTTGTCAGTCGTAGCTCTTCATCGAAATGTTCATGGTTCAGGCCATATACTCTATTAGGCGAAGACGAAATGTGCAGGTTTGCTCGCAGGACCTAAAATTTATCAGCTAATTTAATCATTTCGGATCAAAGTCATTG
>JASKGM010000013.1:13459368-13477331 GCA_034509205.1 Ceratonia siliqua | reverse complement strand
CTTTATTTTTTTTCAATTTTATCATAAATATTAGGGACATAGACCTATACAAGCCACATAGCTTGTGAGGGAGAAAGAATCAATAGGGTGTGCTGCCAGCTATGAAGCTGGAGGATCAAAACTTTCCAAAAGGGTCAAAGCTGTCAATTTTTCTTTCAAGGCTTTTCCTCACTCTCACCCTTTACCACCTTCCCCATAGTTACATGAAATCCATACTGATTTAAAATCCCTCCTTTCTTCCTCGCTCTCTCAAGCCCCTCTTCTTCTCTTCCTCTTGTTCGCTCTTTTTCTCATTCTCCTTGTATATTACTCTTCCTTTACTGTTACAACACAGAAAATATGTGCCTGCTTTAGGGAGGGAAGGGGAGAGAGAAAGGGGTTGATAATTTGATGGTTCAACATTGAATCCTATGCTACAACACCATCAAACAACAATGGCCGTCGCCACTCCCTGTCTAAATGGTACGGAAAAGAAGCACTGGTGGCTTAGCAACCGAAAGGTAAGGTTTCAGTGCCTTTAGCTTTGATCCGAGTTTATGATTTCCAGTTTTTAGTATTGCTGAAAATTTATTAGTACAAGTTTTCATCTTTAGAATGCTTAGAATCCCACATTCATATTTGTCTGTCTCTGTCTGTAGATTGTTGAGAAATACATTAAAGACGCTCGCAGCCTCATTGCAACCCAAGAGCAGAGCGGAATCGCTTCGGCTCTCAACCTTCTAGACGCGGCAATAGCCATCTCTCCTCGCCTAGACCAAGCCCTTGAGCTCAAAGCGAGGTCTCTTCTCTATCTCCGGCGGTTCAAGGATGTCGCCAATATGCTTCAGGACTACATTCCCAGCTTGAAAATGGCAATCGAAGACTCAGGCTCCTGTTCTTCCGATAGCACATCCCAGCAGCTTTCAAGGGAGGGAGTCAAGCTCCTCTCATCGTCTGACTCGCCGGGTCGGGATCAGAGTTTCAAGTGCTTCTCTGTCTCAGACTTGAAGAAGAAAGTCATGGCAGGACTCTGTAAAAGTTGCGACAAGGAAGGGCAATGGAGGTAAATTAACTGCCATTATTCTGTTTCATTGGTTTTGCAATCTGTCCCAGTCTTCCATCCTTTTGATCGATTTTAAATGGACTTTCTTCATTTTGGGTTCAGCTTTTAATGACTTTATTTAAGATTTAGATCAGATCGGAGTACATGTTATATGGGTTTGAGTAAATGCTGGTGCCAGCCATAATGAATCGGTTCCCAACTTTCTACCTTAAAATGATTGTTAAATTTAATGCACAATAAAAATATTTACTGTTATGAATTTTCTCATGTGTATTACTGTTTCTTGGCAATTTTTTTAAATCATTAAACTTTAGGATCAAATTTTATTTTGTTTTTCCCACAAAGAATCCTCTTCCGATCGCTGGCCTGAAGAACCCATGTCAATGAAAAAAAACCTATACTCTACACAGAGTTGGTGTTAAACGCGGTGAAATTTTAAATGGTTGGAGTTTGGTAGCTCTGTTCATTTATCACGCCATTCCATTTTTACACTATTGCTTTGATGTTTCTAGAGGGAAATGGATAAAAAAATAGAATAAAATAAAAGCTTCTTTAATTCGCGTTTGGCTGAGTTTCTTTCTCCGATGCAAATCACAGGTACTTGATATTGGGTCAAGCATGCTGCCATCTAGGTCTCATGGAGGACGCAATGGTTCTTCTCCAAACGGGTAAACGCCTCGCCAGCGCCGCCTTCCGCCGCGAGAGCGTGTGTTGGTCTGATGATAGCTTTTCTTTATCAAACATCCCTTTCTCCGGAGACACCACCAACCCAACACCCACCACTCCACCTCGAACACCTCTCACCGACTCTGAGAATGTTTCACAACTCCTCAGCCACATTAAGTTCCTTCTCCGCCGTCGTACTGCGGCACTCGCGGCCCTTGATGCCGGTCTTTACCCTGAGGCTATCCGCCATTTCTCCAAAATAGTCGACGGCCGCCGTGGCGCCCCACAAGGATTTCTCGCGGAATGCTATATGCATAGAGCCTCTGCCTACCGGTCTGCCGGTCGAATTGCAGAGTCCGTCGCTGATTGTAATCGCACACTGGCTCTAGACCCCACTTGCATTCAAGCTCTCGATACCAGAGCTTCACTTCTGGAAACGATTCGATGCTTGCCAGATTGTTTACATGATCTTGAGCACTTAAAACTATTGTACAATTCAATCTTGCGGGATCGCAAGCTTCCAGGTCCTGCTTGGAAGCGTCACAATGTAAGATACAGAGAGATTCCTGGGAAACTCTACGCCCTCACAACCAAAATTCAAGAATTGAAGCGAAGGGTCGCTTCCGGGGAGACTGGTAATGTGGATTACTATGCTTTAATTGGATTGCGACGTGGATGTTCTCGATCAGACTTGGAGAGAGCTCACATGTTGCTCTGTTTACGGCACAAGCCTGATAAAGCTACCAATTTTATTGACCGCTGCGAGCTTGCGGAAGAACGTGATCTTGAATCGGTTAAAGACAGAGCGAAAATGTCAGCTTTGTTACTGTACAGATTACTTCAGAAGGGTTACACAAGTGTAATGGCTAATATCATGGATGAAGAGGCTGCAGAGAAGCAGAGGAAGAAGGCGGCAGCTGCTTTACAAGTTGCACAAGCAGCAATTCAGGTACAGCAAACAACTGAATCCAGATTGGAATATGATGTGAACAAATCAGAGAAATTGAGCAAAACTCGGAGTAACAATTCAGTGGAAAACAAATCCACAATCTCTTCTTCGACTGCGAATCCATCGGCCTTCCAGGGTGTATTTTGCCGCGATCTTGCTGTAGTTGGGAGCTTGCTTTCGCAAGTGGGATTCAACCGTCCTATTCCGGTGAAGTATGAGGCATTGAGCTGCTAATTAATTGGTCAAAAATAGAAGAAAAAAGAATATTATTGGGGGGGCCTTCAAGATGTTACCGGCAGAGGGAATCTCTAGAACGACTTTTTCTTGTACAATCTGGCTCATCCACTTGATTGTACAAAAAGAAAATTTTTAGCCTGCCGGAAAATTTTGTCACCTTTTTTCTTTTTCATCTTTCTTTTACTAGTCATCTTTATCTATCAGATGTACAGAATATCAGTACTTAATACTCTACTTTTGGAATTTGGCCCTCACCATTAAACTTTCGTCCAACCCTATTCAAATTTCGCATAACTGTAGTGGATTTGGAATCTGGGATTACCCTATTGCTTCCGATGGAAAAATGTGGTTCTTTTTTGGGTAAATTAAAAACATGGCTTTAGTGTTGCTGCTTGCCTTGGCTTTTCGCTCATGTCGTATCTGCTTGCTTTAATTTTCCTTGGTTATTTTGTCCAAGAAACTGACTTCTCTGACATTCCAATAGATTTTTTTCTCCTTCGTTTTCACTTTTCAGTATCTACCAGAAATTTTGCTGCATCTCAGTGTGTTGTGAAGTCATTTATGCCCTTTCGTGTTGAAACCTGTGTTAGCCAACTCTTGTTCACGCTTATAATGGAGACATGGACGATGAAAATACTAGTTGGGCGTGGATGTGGGTAAAAGCACAGTTTCGAGAATTGACTCCAAAGTTATTGAACCTGCTTGTTTGATGTTATGACTTTGTGTGCATGAGGTTATTTGAACGTGGGCAGATTATAGTGGTGCTAACTGTTCAAGGACATTTTTTGATGTGGTGCACAGTGGAAAAGGGCTTGTCAGTGTTTTTTCTCTCACGTCTGTATATAAACAACAAAAGCAGGGGGGGTCTAATCTGCACTCAATACAAGAAAACAAAGTAATTAGAGAAAAAATGTCAAATCAACTTTTACTTTGTCATCGTGAGGATGAGAGCTTTTACCCATGTGTTCCCCTACTGCCATTTTTCAGATAAAACAAAGGGCGAATTAGAGTGGAAAAAAGTCTAGCCTACCTTAATTTTGTTTTCATCTCTTATTTATTTTTTAATATTAATTAATTATTTTTTATATTATATATTATATAAAAAAATAAATATAAAAAAATAAAATAAAATAAAATGTAAAGATAAAAATAAAAATAAGTGTACAACACCCGAAAACGCATAGTAATCCCCGTTAACCTGGGAACCCTAATTATGGCGTATGGCTTGAAGCGTGGCGTCTGTTACTGTTGCAAAGAAAAAAGCCTGCGTATTATGCGTTTCTACAGTGATCCCCCCTCCCTCCCTCCCTCCTCACTTTGCAACAATGATCCAACAGTTGCTAGAAAACGTTCTCAAACTCGAAAAGCAAATGTGGATGATAATCAATATTAACCATATTTGAGTTCCCGATTTAGTAGACCACACATTTTACTTAAGAACAATCTCATGTTTGATTTTATTGTTGTTTTTAATGTTTTCATTACCTTTAGCGAAGTATATGTATTAATTATTGTTGCTTTCCTTTCATTGAAAGTGATTGGATGTCCCTTTTCCTTAGCAAGAAAAAAGAAAACAAGATTTGATGTCCCTTTTGCTTGAAGAGCGCCACTTTATGTTTGGTCTGTATATGTAGATCAACAAAATTGGTTAAACTAATTATATATTAAATGAATGTTAATGTCACATGTTGCTTGGATTTGAAGTAGTATATGTACTGAAAGAGATAAAAGATTAGTGAGTAATTAACTAATTATGCACTTCCTTCCTTCCTTTGCAACTAGAATTAACGAACGAAGGAAAGTCAAGATGCAGGCCAGCAGGTCTCATAATGACACCCCACCTTCGTTTCCTTGTTGGCTAAAAATTGACAGTAGCACTAAAAGTCAATATATGGTTTTGGTTGAACATTTTGAAGGCTGATCATACGTTTCTAGATTCATTGTATGATTACATTCGCATGGCCATTGCAATTTGCACAGCTATATCATATAGTGTACTATACTGAGATTTGGAATAGCGAATGGCATTGATGGAGTGGAGAGGATGGAAACTAACATGCCTCCACATCTCCATCATATTCATATAAACTTTGATGTTAGTATTGAATATCTTGTGGCGAAAGAAAAGGTGCATGTCACGAGGGCGACGGTCAGGGCTAGCACCAGCCTCCAGTTTATTAAGTTAAGGGCATCTTTGTTAGACTTCTTTTGAATGGGAATCTGATATTAAAGGAGAAATAGAAGAGGGTACTTAGGAAAAAAATAGCACGTGATGTTTGAATGTTGGGAACACTGAAAAGAGGGGAAGTCGTGGCCAGATATGGCGATGTGAGTGGTGGCACCATGTGCATCTGCTGCTAACTGCTATCATGTCATGTGCCTTCTCAAAACTAGTTGGCATCAATTTCTCTGACAAATTATTTTCACATTATCTATTTTAATATATTCCTTTTTATCGTGCAAAGCCCACACAAAAAGAATGTGTTTTCTTATCATTTTTGAAATTAAAGTTCCCTATTTATTATTATTATTTAAAATTGGTACTGCTAAATTCACATATCTTCCTTCGTCGGCCAGTCAGTTTGGAAAAGTACGTTCATCAAAGACTTTTAATTTCCAAGTTTTCTGCACCTTAAAATGTGAAGATTGGTTGTTGGTTGGCCTTTCCACTCAAAAATTATTGGGGGAAAAAAGTCAAAAACAAAAAACAGGTCGGACAATGATAAGCTGCTCATAGTTGAAAGTTGAAAAACAATGCCCGCATTTCATTATTTTTTTTTAAAAAAATTATTATACAAGTAGACAAGAATATTTATAATACTTAGTAATAATAATAATAAACTTTAATTTTAATTATTTTATTACAAACTGTAATTATTCAAAGAATATAATTTTTTTTTAAATTGCTGAGGAAAAAGTGGCTACAATGACGAGTTCACGTGGAAACAATTAATATTTAATAATATTTTCTTCCTTTCTTTTTAAGAATTTAAAGAAACGAAGTAAACTGTGAAAGTGAATGTAAAGAAAAAACAAAAGTTCTTTTAGTCATAAAAGATTTTATTTACTTAACCGAGGTAAAAGGTTGATAGCTTAATTATTGTTCATGTTACCATTCAAGTAGATTATGGAACAAGCCACAGCTAGAGGTGTAGAGCACAAGCTTTGTTTTTCGGCTATATGACTCTTACATACTTAAACATTGGGTCTGAAAGGAAAGCCCACAAATTAAGGGCTTTGCCTCTGTAACCAGGCTTAAACATGGGCCGTTGAAACAGTTATAGATTTCTTGTAGCCCAGTATGTATTCTCATGAATTGGATGCATAATTCAAGAAACACATTCAAGACCAGCGGGCTTTCAGCTCAGCAATCTTGTACCATGGCCTAATTGGGCCATCACACTTTTGGCTTTAACCTTGTCAATGTTGTCATGTCCTAGGGAAAAAGAAAAATTCAACCTGTCTATTTTTTTTAATTCAAATACGTGGTTTTTCTTGAATAGATGTAAATCGTCCAGCAAAAGAGGACGGGTGCAGACCCTTGAGTTTTTTAATGATAGTCAAGAAACAAATCGATTTAGAAATAATAAAATGGGATTATAAGAGATGACCTTCAAACAATTAACGAAACTCTTACCACTACCACTGGCTTCGTCAGAAATGTGACCCAAATATGTTTTTAAACGAACAGTAATCTATTAATAATTTAGTATTGTGCAAAACTATGGTAGTAACTAGAAACAGTTAGGGTCAAATCCACCAAGGCCAGCGACCAATGCTTCGTAAAATTCAAATAAGCTTCCTATATCTATATGGTGACAGACTCAAAAGGGGTAGTTAAGTCACTTGCTCTTCGATGAAGACAAGATACCTTTTTTCCTTTTCCTGGGAGTGTTTGAGCAGTTTCGGGTTCTTCTGCATTTTGGACAAAACCAATCATCCTCAGGAACATCTTTTAGTGGAGGATCGCAGCAATCGATATGGGTGCCAACTCCACAACCAATGGAACCACTTTCATCACCACAAATCAGCATTACATCTCCTCTATCTCGGGATCCACATACTTGGCAAACCGTATCATTATCATCACAATTTTCTGGAGGGATGTCGATAATCTCTTCAGCCCTACTTTGAAGGGTAGCATATGACCTCTCTGCCCAAGCATGAGTCCCGTATAGTACATGTCTCTCAAGGGAAAACTCGAGCCTGCACACGTACTCGACCAGGTAGTCAGCCACAACACAGGGTATCTCATGTTTTAAGAACTCTTGGACCCACAAATCAACACGTGGCATGCCCGGGCTAACTATGGCATAATCGACTCCGGTATCAAGATAGCTAGTATAAGGAGGAGAGGTTGCCAATATAGTTCCATCTCCTGCTTTGACAACACGCTTCAGAGTATCCTGTTAGACCATCAAATCGGATGAGAAGCATATGTCAAACTCAACAACCAAGTATATAAAAAAGGATGGAAACCTGGTATTATAATTGTTGTATTAGGGAAAATATAAAATGCACCTTAAAATTGCAGATGGAAGTCATGGCATGTAGTAATGGCAAGGAGGAAAAGAATATCTAAACGAAATGGAGCTCAAAAGCAAACCTACCAAAGATGGAGCAATGCAATCCCCATATATTATAATGCGCATTCCATAGAAAGCACCATGACCTGTCCTCTCTTTCAACAGCCGCCACCTTCTCGGAGCCTCCATATTGATTGCACCATCCTCAGTAAGGCCGTTCATGTGCCACTCGTAAGGCTCTTCCGCCAAGAATTTTCCTCCTTGGCTACAGGCAGTTAAGTAATCAGTTTTTAGAATCCACCTGCATTCCAGTTGAAATTGATTAGAAAATTATTATCATACATTAAAGAACTTAAATTAGCAATAGACAACATATGACAATGCTGCTAATGTCCTTGCCAGAGTAAAATTTTAAATCAATGAGAAGCCAACTAGAAGAGTGAATACTAACAAATAAATTTTGAAGTGTCAGAATATTATTTGAATGTCCTATTCTCTCTGGCTTCTTTTTGAAGATTCCTTGCTCCATAAGAAGCCAAACTACATAGAGTGCAGGAACTCGACCATTATTTCTTTTCTTAAGGGGCAGAGAGTGGGCAATGGGAGTTAAGTTATATGCCTCAATTTGTTATTTCCATACGGATCATACCTTCCTGAGGCAGCAGCAGCAAAAAATTTCTCTGTCCGGCGTATAGGATCTGGGGCTATGAAGTGTGTTGCCTGATATGACCACTGATGAGAATCCCGGCAAACCCTTCCTTTCAAACGCCTAATCACTTGTTGAAACTCCTTCCTCTGTAGGCGATGGCCACTTAATATAAAGCATACAGCCTCTCTTTTCACTCTTTTGTTATCTTCTTCTGATATAGATGAATTACAAGCCGTTTTCTTAGCTTTTTGATTGATCTTTGCTGGTCCTACACTAGATTTAATAGCTGAATTTCCAATGCTTGGACCTTCCCCAATATCCTGATCTCCATCAATTGGCCTGTTCTCCTTCTCCATTTCTAGAAAATTCTCACACTTCCCCTCATTATGAATCTTTACCCCACATACAGCATCCTTGGATTTCATTACATCCTTGGCAACTGTGGTCTTCTTGGTTCTTCCTGCAGGACATCTTCTCCTTTTATGCTTTTCTTTTACTTCTGAGGTTGAGTCTACCAGCTCAAGTACCTTTTGTTCAGTTCCATTTGTGCCTTTCTTTAGAGGCATGGCTTCTTCATATTTTGTTATATGCTGAATTGCTTCTGACTTCTCTTCTGTTGTTGTATCTGCTTTCTTCGAAGGAGGAACCAATTCAGACATGTTTTCATCAAGTGCCATTCCCAACCCACATTCACATTTGTCATCTGGAGTCTCTGTTTCGTCATCCAGAAATTCAGTTCTGCCACCAGCTATTTCTGCAGATTTACTAAGATTTTCCTGCTCCAATGATGTTTCAACATCAAGGATTTGAGAGGATGTCTTAAGCTTCTTGGCATCACAAGTTGCTGTCTCTTTGCACCCACTGGGACTTATATTGTGACCTTGAGGAGTACTTTCATCTAAGGAAATCAAACCCTTCTTTTTAGCAGTAGCACCTAATTTGGGTCTAGAACCCAAACATTTCTTGGCAACTGTCTTCCTGCAGGGCGATTTTCTAACCAACTTATCACTTGCTTTATTGCATAGATCCAAAGTTGTAAGACCAGTTGATTCCTCATTCTGAGACTTCTCAAGATCATTCTCCGCATTCTGTGGCTGTGTTTTTTTACCATCATGAGCCACTTCTCCCATGCCGAAACCTGTGATATCAGGCTTGCCATTAATTATAGACTCACTTAAGCTCCGAACAGATGTTTGAGCAGAAGTGCAATAGGCATTATCACGTTGCACAGACTCTGAGCTCGCACTTCCTGAGTTCTTTATACCATCTTTGCCAACAGAAAAATGACCTTCAGCCTTAGGTTGTTCTTCAATTAGAGATGTCAGTTTCAGTCCTTGCATTATATCATTTGCTGCAGGGATTCTTTCAATGGACAATTTTGCATCAGCAGTCATCTTTGATCTTAATTTAGTAGAAGCTTCAATCATCCTCTTTTGAGGCAATAAACTAATTGGCTCTGTCCTGTCAATAAATTCATTTCCTTTCCCAGAATCTTCAACGCTGGGGGAGCTAATTCTGTTGCTTGCCAGTTCCACCTTGCTGGAAGAGCCTTCTGGGTCGTTACCAAATTTCAAATCATCCAAAGATGACCTAGAAGGGCCAGTTACATTACCCGAGCTTTCATATAAGTTCCTTGGAAGAGTAAATCTCCCTGGGTTCTTCCTTGGGTAACTCATACCACTAACCTTTGCATCTGAATGTGCAAGTCCTTCAGCACTTTCAGAAGTTAATCTCAAGTCATTAACGAACTTCCTAAAGTCAGAAGTGCCAACCTGCAGATCAGGTAGCTGGCCAGATGAATTTGCATTTCCAGGAACGCCAAGGGCCTTTGGAACATGGGTATTCCTAGGTTTGGGAGTCTTAGCATATGTGTCAGGTAGCTGACTAGATGCAGCATGTCTAGCAAAGCAAGGATCCTGACAGCTTATCTTTAGACCATCAACATAATGAAAGTTTAAGGCTTGATCAGATTTGTTCTCATTTTCTGGAATAAATAATGAATCTTGGCTTTTATTCTCTTTCAACAATCTCTCTGGTGCAGTAGAATCTGGGAAGGCATTTGATGCCTCTCTTGCTGATTTTGACAATTCATGGGTTGTAGCTGTATCAATTTTCGATCTAAAGGGACTCTTACTTATATTTCTTCCCCCAGATTGCCCTGGCACAGAATCAGTTTCTTCTTCTGAATCTTTAGCCTCCACCTCCATCGTCTCTAGTTCATAACCACTGGTTGAGAAAGAACAGGAGTTATTGGTTGACATGGATAAAAATTAACTCTGAGCCATGGGAAGAGAAACATTTAATGTTAGATAATCTTAATGAATGATAATATATTATACATCATAAAGGTTTTAAAGAAGACATAATCTGCATTTCATATGGTGTTCCTATTACAGCAACACATCCAGAATCATTTATGTTGGTAAGTTTAAACTATATCTTTCATAAATCCCCTGCCTTTTGCAACATTAGAGTGAACATAGCAGATGCATATGTGGCAATGACCTAAGTCCCAACTCCCAAGGAAGGTGAGAGCAGACAAGCACCAGGTGCATTATGCATTGTGACCTTAAGATGTCTGCTAAAGCAATGGTGATCCTGTATTCAAATCTTATGCAATTAAGCTAATATTTCCAGATTAGTAAAGCTATTTGTCAAAATCAGGTACAACCAACAACTCTTTGACAGACATCAAATGCACACCAAGATTCCATGATAAATATGCAAGGAGAGATCAATCTGAAAATATACATGAATATTTCCCTTCATGCCATCTCCATGTACTCGATAATAGAGAGATGCCACAGCTGCTTTACATGCAACGATATAGTTAAACAGGCACTGCAAATTATGTCCACTAATTATACGATAAGATGCCTCACCTCTTGTTATATTTATCTTCAGGAAGAAGCACCCAATCCTTCAAACTGAGGAAGGTAAACAGAAGCTTTTGAATAAAGAACTTCAATTTTTCTATAATATTAAACCAATCATTTCAAAATAGATGGCATATCATCCATACTAATTTCCAAGTGAGAACGGAAAAAGACATGCATACCAATCTTCCAACCATCGATGATTAACTAACTTAATTGACTTCAATCTCTTGGCAAGCTCATACTTTTCCCCTACTCACAAAACAATAAACAAACTTTGATATTGATGATCAAATTTAGTATGTACTTCAAAAGATCAGGAGAAGAACTAAATAAGATTCATACAGATGAATCATCTGTAATAGAAAGCAATTGGACGAATGACACTAACACTACGTCTACGCACACTCTTGATTCTACATCTCAGGTCATTTCAGATAAAACTAACCATCAAATTTGTAGCATATAAGATGAGTAACCTTGTTTGCCACCAATGGCTTAGAAAACTGTGCACCCATTAGACCAACCATTGTCTGAAAAGGGAAAAGAGTTAAGTCATAGTTACTGCTACATAACAATTATCTGCATAAGCTCGTAGAGGAAATCATTAAGATAAAGTATATGAGACTCGTACCATAATGTCATCCCGATCCTGACGCTGATAACCAGTCAAGCACACAATCAAATTCTTGGCACCCGGTATTCCGTTTAAATCTTTTAGAGGTCTGTACATAACCTGTTATCATGGTAAACATAAGATTCTAACAGTGTCCAAAGTCCAAACTGTCTTTAGATGGATGAAGTATAAGGAACTCGTCCTAATAAGAAGCACACATGTATTAAGTGTTAACTATCAGTAGAAAAGTCTATGACAATAGACAACCATCGGATTCTAAAATTATATTCCTTCATAATCCAAATATTACAAAAAATTGATTGGAAAAAAAAAACTTAAGAGGACAACAAACGTACTGAGGCAGCATCAACAGGCATTCCAATATCAGCACTATGATCAACCCACATTGCAGTGACAAGCGTCTTCCCATCGTTTCTTGCAGCAACACACACTGGATCATCCTACGCATAATACATAGTAAAGAAAGCGTTATAACGTCTATTTTATTAAGGTAAATTATATATATATTTCCCACAAATTTCTTTTCTTCCCTCTCTCAATGTGAACGGAAAGTTGGCGAATGGAAGGGGTAGTATGCGGTGAACCCCTTAGCTAGGATGTAAAGGGAAAGAAGAGATTATTAGACTTACATATGTAAGCTTATCCACAATGACATGAGTGCAACTTGGACTGTACTGACCTGCATCAATTCCACCGCCATTTACAAGCTTGAATCGAACCTACACAATAGCAGTTAATCAAATAGGAAAGAGGAAAACAACGTATCAAACTTACTATCAACAAATAATCTCCCAGACTGACCCTGATTCCCAAAGTAACGAAAGGGAAAAGTAGCAGAAAAAGGAATCAGAAATAGTTACAATGCTACAAAGAAATGTAAGTGGGAGAAACCTTGCTTTCGCTGATAGGATCAAAACCAAAGAGGACGAAATGAAGACCGAGAAACACTTGTGATGGATAACTGGTTTCCAACATTGAAGAGAAAATTAGGGCTAATGATTCGGAAAATTAAAAATTTGATGAATATGAAGTGGAAGCTTCATATGAAAATGAGTGAGTTCTTCTTTCACTTCCGCGAGGGAACGTATTTTAATTTTGGTGACCCTGGCGCGGGAGGGACGACTAAATCGGGACTTTTTTTTCATTGACACTAAATCTGGACATACACGTAGCACTGACCAACCTGATCATAACATACGTGGGCTCAGTAGAGCCGCCCGGCCCATTTGTTTATATGGTAGGACTACACCTAGCTTTATTTTTTAAAATTTTTTTCTAAAAATTAATTGAATGTTTTTTATATCATTTTTTCAAAAATTTTTAAAATTTTATTACTAAAAAAATATAAGTATAAAATTACTGTTAAATAAATAATACAATAAATTTAAATATATTTAAATATATATAACAAAAAATATTTTATTAATTTTAAAAAATAAAAAAATGAAAGTTGCTACAGCCCATTTAACATACCATCTACTATGTTTTTTCAACTAAATTTACATAGAGTGGTTTCTAACCTATATTTATATTGCTTTTAATTTTTAATTTTTTTATAATTTTATTTTAAAAATAAAAAATAAAAAAATTCTATAAAATAAGTACTTAAAAATAAATAAAAACAAAAAAAAATTAAAAAAATTAAAAACCTACATATACTCATCCCATAAAACTTCTAAGAATTCGGATCCTGTATACGAATTACTAGAATTTTCTAGTAAGGAAAAAAAATGGAGATTATTAACTCCGGGATTGGGTGTGGTTGGGAATTTGGCGTAAATTCTAAAGATCATTAGGTCATTTAGGTAATCTTGTCTTCCCTGGGTAGGTGAACCCCCGTTGAAACAAAATTCAACCTCCCTTCCGTGAATCTCAGAGAAGAGAAGAAGAGGGAGGGAAGAGTTCGTCCGTCGGCGTGTGAGATGGCTTGGCTCACTCGATTCTTGGTAGCTGTTGCTTTCTTAGCGATCGGAGTTATATTCTCCCCGGAGACCTTTGGATCAAAGTCTGATGCTCACAATTCAACAAAACTTTCGACCTACCTCAAACTGGCGCATCTCCTCAGCTTCTCCACGGCTTTTGGCACCACGCTATGGGTCACCTTCATCGGCGGCATCATAATGTTCAAGTACGCATTCATTCCCCCTTCCCCGCTTAATTACATACTTATCCTCGGAAAATGCAGAAACGAAATTTTCTGAATAAAGAATACTACGAGTAGACTGAAATGTTTTACGAGGTCTTCAACGAATTTATAGCTCAAAGTATACCCAGATTATCTATCTGAACTTCCAGGGCATGCTTGATTACTAAATAATATTTACAAGTTACAAGATATAACTTCCCTGTTTATTGGAAATGTGAAATTAGCCCTACAAGTTATATATTTACTATGCTTAGCTGAGTGAGATTCTATCTGTGAAAATATGTGATAATTTTGTTAAATTCATCATGACTATAACAGGAATCTCCCGAGGCATCAGTTTGGGAACCTTCAAAGCAAGATGTTTCCTGCATATTTCTCAATGGTCGGTATCTGTTGTGCGATATCGGTAGCATCGCTTGGGTATCTGCAACCGTGGAAATCTTCGTCCACTGCTGAAAGATACCAACTTGGCTTCTTGCTATCTTCATTTGCATTCAATCTTGCCAACTTGTTTGTCTTTACACCTATGACCATCGAGGTAATTTTCATGATTTTCATTTTTTCAATGACAATTCTATAATTCTTTATTTTCTTTAAAAAATGTTTTCTGCAATTATAGTTTATTTCTTCCCCATCTGTTGCTCTAATCTGTTCATAACGAGAGACACTTTGTAACGAAGTTTGAATTACACCATTCATTGCTCCAAATTTTAAGAAATTCATTTCATCCTTCCAGTTATGACGTCTTTTTTCCTTTTTCCCAATTGGGTCTGCTTTGTTAGTGTATTGTGGAATCAAGTGCAGACATCTCTCATCAATCATCATGCCTGTACCCTTGTCAATTTTCCGCTAACATATTATCATTGTTCTCACGAGTAATCCAAAAACCCACCCAAATATGGCTTATTTGACACCTGATTATTAACAAAAATAAAGTAATTGGA
This sequence comes from Ceratonia siliqua, assembly GCA_034509205.1. NCBI lineage: Eukaryota > Viridiplantae > Streptophyta > Magnoliopsida > Fabales > Fabaceae > Ceratonia > Ceratonia siliqua. The sequence goes on along the minus strand of JASKGM010000013.1, from coordinate 13,462,659 downwards.
AAAATTGGAATTAGAGCGATGAAAATGAACTTTCTAAAAAATGTGAGGGACTAAATGTATTGTGGTTTAGATTATTCATTCTTCACTTCTTTACCTTTAGTGTTTCATTAGTCTTTATTGGAAGATTTTTTTTTGGGCGGGCAGGTGGAGGGGAAGTAGGGTCTCCAGAAGTTTCTAGATTTGTCTGAGTGATTCATGTGGTGCAAACATAGAGCAGCAGCTTCATTGAGAATTTGAGATAACTTCCACTTCAATTATCTGATTATATCTAAGACAAAAGTCATTGTCTACACAGATTATGTGTCTTTACGCATGCATGCCTAGCAAAATCAATTTCAAAGACATACTTGAATTCTCTAGTTTCCACATAGCCATAAGTGAGAAGAACTGGAACACAGTGAGCTAACGAAAATATAACATTACAAAAAGTCAAAATAATGATTATCAATTGGGACCAGTAAAACCCCTTCCCCTATGAAACAATGGTGTGATTGCATTAAGGGGGCATTTGGTACAGGAAAAAAAATTTTCTCCTAGAAAACATGATTCCTGAGAGTCATGGTTCCTAAGAATCTTATTCCTAGGAATGTAAAAATTGTGTTAGGTTAGTCTTGTAGATTCCTGGGAATGATAAACAGAAACCGTTTGGTTCAGAAGTTATTTTCTTGGGAATCTAGGTAATTTTTACAAATATAACCCTATATATAAATTGCAAGAAATTTGTATTTTAAAGAAAAATAGGGGTTGGTGATTTGGGGTTTGGAGCTAGGGGCTTGGAGGTTTGGAGGTTAGGAGATTGGGGTTTAGGGATTGGGGTTGGGGATTTGAGGTTTGGAGTTTGGGAGTTGGAGAATTAGGGTTTAGGGATTTGGGATTTGAGGGTTTGGGTTTTGGGGTTTGGGGTACTTGTGGTATGATGGTTTGTAAGGGAGGGTAAAATGGTTATTTGCATTCCCCAAAATTTTTCCATGAGGTGGGAATCTAAAAATACCATTTCCCTATATGAAAAAAATTTTATGAGAAATTTGCTTAAAAAGTACTCTCGGAAATCTTAATTTCTTGGAAAAAAATTTTTAATTGTTGTACCAAACATCGGAAATTAAGATTTCCGACTAGTGATTCCTAATAAAGTTGGAAGAATCCCAACACCAAATGCCCCCTAATATGTGAAAAAAATAAGAATCCGCCAGCCAACTTACTGAGAACGTTAAAATGAACAGAAATTATAGTATACAATGATTTGGGTGGCTTTTATTTAAACTTACGAAGTAAAAGCATTTTCAATCTTCTGATGTATCTTTAACTTAAAAATGCACATATGTATACTTTCAAGTTTGGTCAACTGGTAAATTATCAGGAAATAGTTAGAATGTAAAAAATTTGGATAATTTTATCAACATTTTTATAGATTTTAACCACACAAGGTTTTATTTACTAGCTGAATCGTTGCAGGTGTATGAGATTTTGACACAATAAAGTTTTAAGATTGATTCTGGACTTAGATACATGTGCATTGTGCATGCATATTATTTTATGTATATCTACGTAAATATTCAGTTTTTTCTTCTTATTTAAAAGTTACATTTTATTAATCAATGGTGATTTCCGTAATCTATAGAAGTTTGAAATCTTTCTCTTATGCTCCCTCACTCCCTCTTCTTCCCACCTTTTCTGTCCTAGCTACCATTTTTCCTCCGTGGTTCTCTTTCTCTTTTTTCTTGTTTATTTATTTGTTTTTCTTTCCATCTGTCACTTATTAAGGGAGCACTTTTTTTTTGTTCATGCCTATAAATCTTAGGATTTTATGCATCAAGTAAAGGTCTTTGTCTCTTATCTCTTGTAAAATATTCAATCATGATAGCCTTGTATACTGTTAAGGTGCCAAAAGTTACGAGTATATCAATTTATTATCCCCTTTAATATTTTGAATATAGCATTTTAGTTGTTGTGATACAGATGATGAGGCAAAGGCATAAAGTGGAGAGAGAAAATAACATTGGCGATGAAGTTGGGTGGTCAAAAAATGTGGAAGTAGCAAAGGTAAATCCAAAGCTTGCAGCCATGAATAAGAAGTTTGGAATGATTCATGGATTATCTTCCCTTGCCAATATCATGTCTTTTGGGGGCCTCGCAATGCACTCTTGGTACTTGGCAGGCAAAATTGATCTCTGATTCAATTTCTGCTTCCCTTTCTGTTGAGGATAGTTGAGCTCCTCACCTAGAGTTATATTGATTAAAGCCAGGATCCCAGTGTTCTCTTTGTCTGCCAGCCACTATACTTGTTCTCTGGCCAAGATAAAAGAATCGTGAATGTTTATGTAATCTGTGAAATATACCATCGAAGTATTACAAAGCATTTCTCACTAGATACTACTATTCGCCAAGAGAGTCTTGTAGCTTTGGATAAAAACACGTTGCAATCATTCTGCTTCGACGTACCCATAACAAATCACAATTAGGCTCTGCCTAGTCTAGCTATGATTCTTGGTGATTTTGTGTTTGTAACCCTCTCTCTGCACAATATTTATAGTAGTTTTCTTTCAAATCAAGCCTGAAAAGTCTGGTGGTGACTTGTTGTGAATCTTTGTTTTGTGACCCTAGAATTACTCGATATAATAACTTTGTAAAGCTTGTCAAAAAGGTCATGATCTTCAACAGTATATTCAATTGCATGTTTCTTTATCCTTTAATATTAAAGACAACACTGTGAGTTAGCTTTTGCAACTTAATCCTTATTCTAGGATCAATGTAGATACTGACGATTTCCACTAGTAGACTTGTAATGCAAAAAAAATAAAAGGATGGCATTGCCAAATCCGGTATTCCATGATATCTAGTTTATGGTTATTTGACTATTTGTTTCTTTGATAACCTTTCCTGCTGGTGGTTGTGCTGGCCCACTGTCAACGTTAGTATTTCTGATAGTTCATGGAGTGTGATCGTATTGATCATGGCCCAGCATGCGTCCAAGGAGAACTTATTATATTATATGCTTAAATTTGCTTACCATTTTGTTCTTATTATCAGTTTCTTGCTAGTTGCTTGACGCAATAACAATATCCAATTCCACTCATACTGGAAATCTTTATATGTGACCCACCACTCTATTCCAAGGCTCGCCACCCGCAGCAATCAAGCAATAACAACAGGAAAATTGTTGCTAAGCGCCGAGATATTGTCCATCCATCATTTACAGTGCTTTTAAACGATGGTTTTTTTTATTAATAAATAGAGGGAGTAAAGGTATGAATTTTAACATTAAAGTCATTTAATATTTAATGCTAAAAGGAT
>JASKGM010000013.1:13435032-13451047 GCA_034509205.1 Ceratonia siliqua | reverse complement strand
GATATTCTCTGCTGGTTTCAGTGACTATAAGATAACTCCAGTTCTGGGTTTAAGGTCTCTCATTGAGGTTTATCCATGACAAGTTCGATCTGGAGCTATAATTACAGTATTAATTATTGATGATCGTGTGTTATAGTCTAAGTTGTAACAATAATAATGTCAGGACGGTCTATTAATCTATTGGGATCACTGTTAGAGGAAACACAATTGATGAACTGTAACAAAAGATGATTTGTATTAATATATAATTAAATGTTTTTGGAAGTTTAAAATTTTTATATTATTTAATTTTAAAATAAATTAGTAAATTTTACTATTGAAATAATATATAATATAAAAAAATTAAGCTACCATCCCTTAAATTTATTTTTTATTTTTTATTTTTTTATATTATTTATTAATTTGTTATTTATAGTAAATTTTAAAAAATTTATATTTTTTTTCAGAATATTTATTTTTTTAAATGTGTGATTCTTTTTTTATTTTTTATTTTTTATTTATTAATTTATTATTATTAAAAAAATTATTATTTTTTAATTTAAAAATTATTCTACAATCCTAAAATAGATTGTAAGTAGGAAATACGATATCATATATATGTTAATTTGCCCAGTACATATCCAATTTTTCCTTTTCAAACTTCAGAATTAAAGAAGGATGATTAATACTTAACCTGGTCAAGTATTAATCCTCTGAGCATATGTCTGCTACATATACGTCGTTCCCTTGTCTTTACTGTTGTATCAGCTTTAGCAACCTTAGTGCTGACTTTCCTCTGTGTCTACGTATGTTTAGCTTGTACCTTTCTGTACCGTTTAGTTTATTCTTTTAGCATTGGCTTCAATGGCTTGGCCTCTCTGTGTTTGTATAAGTTCTCTTCTGTTTTAACCTTCATTTTCGAGGAATATAATACACCCTTTCAAACTCTTTCTTCTTTGTCTTGTATTGTTTCTCAGTAATGCATATATCAAGTAGAAGGAGTAATATGAGAATTTTAGAAAGGATAATCATGTTATATGTATATACATATATGAGATTTTTTTTAGTGTGATTATCCCTAATTTGATGAATGTAATTCCGTGCCTATAGAAAGATATTCCATTGAGAGAATAATTAAGTGCAATCATGCACATGCATGCCTCTCATTTCCTCATTGGCATTCAAAAATATTATGTGAATCTCTTGTTGTTACATATTATAATGAAATTAGTTATAACTTTTTTATCTAACAACTTTAGCCTTTGAATTAAAAATAAGTCTTAATATATTAGGGTCTTGTGGTTAAGACAAAATTTCACCTGATCTTCACTTAGTAGCTTAAATTTTAAGATTACAGTACTCATTGACACTCATGTCTAATGACTAAATTAATATATGGACAATTGATCGAGTATATATATGCTTAATTACTGAAAACAAGCTATATTAATTAGTTATAATACTACACATAGACATAGTCTATATTCTATGCTTATTCAAAATAATTTGACGGAGTAAAGTGTATTCTTGCAAATATTCACAGCAAACCTTAATAACTTTTGCATGAAGGATTGTATTAAAATGTCCACAGCAAATCTTAATAACTTTTGTGTGAAGGTGCATCTTAAAAATAACAATAAAATTATTCAGATTCATTTAAAATTTTAAAATTTTGAATTAAAATGATCCTTCACGATAAAGTAACTTAGACAACAAACTACGGTAATTGAATCAAATTGAATCAATTTTCCAGGTTTATAAAATGCATGTATATGGGTGTTGGTGCCTTTTATTTGATGGAATTGAATATGTCAAAGAAAAATAAATAAATCATACATATCCCTGCCAAAGGATTTGGTGTAGTGGGTACCCAACTTTCTTCAAGATCCAGAAATTGATGAGATTCCAATTAGTTAAGCTTCATGCGACACGCCTCCTTACATAAATATAAAAATGAATCCATATAGTAGAGACTGGTTTAACACTTCTTGCTCAGTCTCATTTGCCACAAAAATTCTGGGATGAGTCCTTCAGAACATTTGTATACCTTATAAACAGATTACCTACACCCACACTGTCCAACAAATCTCCATATGAAGCTCTCTATCACAAAATCCCAACATAAACAAAACTCAATGTCTTTGGATGTGCTTGCTTCCTAATCTCAGACCCTACACCAAAAATAAACTCCAATTCAGGTCTCTCGTGTACTTTCCTTGGGTACTGCACCAATTACTCTGGTTACAAATTCTTGGATGCTTCAGGCAAAATTTTCATATCAAGAAATGTTGTATTCAATGAAAACTTGTTTCTATTTCAACTTTCTAAAACACCTTTACCAATACAACCTCAGTCTCACTCTTTACTATCCTCATACCTCATTCCATCACATCTACAAAATAGACAAAGTAATAATTCTGGTCTTGTTATTACTGACTGTAATGATGATACTCTCACTGAAAGCACTCCCACAGGTCTGGAGATTGACTATATGGCTGGATTAACCAAAAGTCATATTTCATCTAGTGAAACCAATCAAAAATCTAGCCATAATGCCCACAATTCCACTGATCTAAATTTAAAAGCTGACTATGTGGCTGACAACAACAATGTAGTAACTGTTGCCCCTTACCAAGAGAAACTTACATAAGGGCACAACCTCAAAGGGGAGACACTACCTCCTCTATATTTCTAAGGAGTCATCCCATGATAACTAGAGCAAAAGCAGGGGTTTTTAAACCCAAAGCCTATCTTGCTGCAACTGCTGCTTTGAAAGAACCACTCACTGTAGAATATACTTTGAATCAGCCAGAGTGGAAACAAGCTATGTCTGAGGAGTATACAGCTCTTATGAGAAATGGTACAAGGAAATTGGTGCCTTTACCTTAAGGGAGACAAGCTGTTGGGTGTAAATGGGTATTTAAAGTGAAAGAAAATCCTGATGGGAGTGTGCTCAAGTACTAAGCCAGATTAGTGGCTAAAGGGTTCCATCAAAGAGAAGAATTTGATTTCAATGAGACATTCAGTCTAGTGGTCAAACATACCACAATCAGAATTGTCCTTACTTTGGCATTACAGAAAGGGTGGAAAGTTCATCAAGTGGATGTCAACAATGCCTTTCTCAATGGCATTTTACAAGAAGAGGTTTTCATGGTACAACATCCTAGTTTTGAGAGCAATGAACCTAGCCTAGTGTGCAAACTGAATAAGGCTCTCTATGGCCTTAAACAAGCCCCTAGGGCCTGGTTTGATAGGATTACACAAACACTGTACACCTTTGGTTTCAAATCTGCCAAGTGTGAGCAGTCATTATTTGTTAAAGATATAAAAGGCTGCACTATGTATCTACTAGTATATGTAGATAACATATTAATAATTGGTAGTTCAGAAGAGGCAACAAGGGATTTAATCTTCAACCTGAATAAGGAATTTCCACTCAAGGATCTTGGTATAGTGAATTATTTTCTGGGAATTCAGGTTTAGCACACAAATAGTGGAGGCATACATTTGTCTCAAACAAAATACATGAGGGATCTTTTGGCTAAAGCTCACATGGACAATGTTAAACCTATGACAACTCCTATGACAGATGGTCTAAAACTCACCAGTACAGGTAGCAATCCAGTAGAGAACCCTCAATTTTACAAATCAGTAGTAGAAGCTCTGCAATACTGAACAGTTACTAGACTAAAGATAGCATATGCAGTAAACAAGGTCTGTTAATTCATGCATAGAACACTGGAAGGCTGTCAAGAGGATTTTGAGGTACTTGGCAGGTACATTAGACTATGGCCTACACCTTAGAAGACCATCTCTCAACTCAGATCACTTGCTAGCCTATTGTGATGCTGACTTGGCATCTGATCCAGAAGACAAGAGGTCCACCTCAGTCTATTGTGTTTTCTTTGAAGGGAACTTGGTATCCAAGTGCTCAAAGAAGCAAAATGTTGTCTCTAGATCCAGTACTAAAGATGAGTATAAGGGTTTGGCAAATGTCATTACAGAGTTGGCATGGATCAAGTCTCTACTTAGTGAGCTTAAAGTTTCAAACCAGCAAGTTCCCATTGTATGTTGTCACAATAGAAGCACTATTTTTTAGCTGCTAATCCAGTGCTTCATGCTAGAACTAAGCACATGGAGATAGATCTCTTCTTTGTAAGAGAGAAGGTAATAAGAAAACAAGTTCAAGTTGAGCATGTGTCCTGTGAGGATCAATGTGTAGACATTTTCACTAAGGCTGTGTCAAGTTCACTTTGTAAGAGAGAAGGTAATAAACAAACAAGTTCAAGTTGAGCATGTGTCCTCTGAGGATCAATGTGCAGACATTTTCACTAAGACTGTGTCAAGTTCAAAATTTGAAATCATGAGGAGAGAACCAAGGGTTGAAAGCTATGAAAGCTGTAAGGAGATGTAGAGAATTTGATTAAAGGGGAAATGTTAAGTGTTTGAATTACAGTTTATGACATATATGATATAAAAAAAAATTGTATAATTATTTAATTTATTTCTATTATTATATATAATACATGGGTCTCAAATATTGGACACTATCTTTATCTATTGATATCAAACGAATATTGAAAGTTGGAAAGTAAATCTGAATTTATTCAAAAATTAATTTGAATATCTAAGTTTAGTATCCAAATTATACCCCATATGCATTACTTTTTAATATCGAGTATCTTTCTTATCAAATTGAATATTCAAAATATCCAAACGAATTGTCAATCCCCGTTGATGAGAGCCACTGGTAGTGTTAAAACAGGACGAAATGTGCAGGATGGCCTGTATTTTAATTTTTAGACGGACTTAGACTTGCTGCATTCCAAGCCGTTCATATGCAAGACTAGCAGGCCAGGCCAGGCCTTTTTCATAATAAAATATTTCATGATTTTAAGGGTTTGGAGTCACTGGTTGATGTTGCCAAAACATTCTCGCAATGAGAATGCACTGTATTTGATCTCCCTCAAGTTGTTGCTGGCTTGCAAGGGAGTGAAAACCTTAAATATACTTCTAGTGATACGTTTGACGAAATTCCTCCAGCCGATGCCATTTTGCTGAAGGTAAATTGAATGTGTATATAGGAGCTACCATGCTATATAGCAAAAAAATTAAAAATAAAACATGCATGACAGGTAAATCTCTGTTCATCCTTCTAAACGGATCTATTGTGATTTATTTAGTTTCCTTTGTGTGTCTAATCATTGTTACTTTGAATGAAAATTGCAGTGGCTACTGCATGATTGGAACGATGAGGAGTGTGTGAAAATACGGAAGAAATGCAGGGAGGCAATTACAAGCCACTAGCCAGGCTATTGATATGACGACGATGGTGCTGGTAGGTGAGAGAGAAATAGAAGGAATGGGCTAAGTTGATATGCTCTGCTGGTTTCAATGACTATAAGGTAAGTCCAGTTCTGGGTTTAAGGTCTATCATTGAGGTTTATCCATGATAGTTTCTTGCTAATGCCAGCTTTACCATTTGAGAACTGGAGGACCAGTTTTGTCCATTATTGAATTCCCAGTATTTGATGTAAGATCTTTAAATTGTATCTGCTGTCCAGTAGATGTAAAACACTAAAACTTTATATGATCACCAGAATGTTCCACTGATCAGTGTGCTACAAGCACATCAAATTATTGAAAAGTACTTAACTAAATTAAGTAATGTTATTTCACATACCTTATTTACACCTTTATACTTTCTCTCACATAATATTTTAATATTATCTATCAATTTTCATTACTATTTGTTTATATTATATCTATGATGAAAAATGAGTTGTGACAAAGGTATGAAACAAAAAGGTGTGAGAGTAACATTTTCCTACTAAATTATTGTGTCCTTCAAATAAAATGACTAAAATACCCTGATAGTTATTGTGCCTTTTAACTTGGATATCGAATTTTCATGTAATATCAAAGTGATAACTTCCAACTCCCAATTCTCGTCACAAATTCTTACAATCAGAACAAGGAAAAAAAAACAGAGACAAATAAATTTGCAGTAATAAATCAGCCTACTAAAAGACCATTTCAGTATCAAATTAATTACCTCAAGCTCTAAGTTCGACCACAAAAGGTATAACTACCAACTTGTTGGTTCCTCTCATCCTTACACATCCTGAAATCTATAGCAACTTTATAGCTTTGCCTTGTTCCACGTAACGACTGAAATAGAGTGTTATACATAATCTCCTTCAAAAGGTAACAATACAAAGAGAAAGATAACTTGTATGTAATCCAGAGATAAAAGGTGCCAAATTACCATTACCATTATTTACCCTCTGCAGCCATCCTCTTGCGTATATCATGAGCCGTATTAAAAATGCCAAGAGTGGGCTGGTTACACACAAAACACTTCTTGTTCTTGGCATGATGCTATAAATAAAAAGAACGAAAAAAGTTAGACGGGACCAAAATCAAAAGGAAGAAAAACAAAATGATGGCAGGAACAATACAAATATATTCACCAATTACTATAGGCAGAACCCTCTACAGACATGTTTATAAGGCACACTTCCAAAAGCAACCCAAAAAGCACAGAAAGAATAAATATCTATTCAATATTCATTACTTACTTTTCTAATAAATCAAGAATAATTAAAGCTTCCCATTCACCAACTAGAGTGATCAATTAGCCAGAACATTAATGTGAGATTTCAAACCATCCTTCAACTAGTGTTGCAAGATGTAATAAGCCCAACAACCCAACAGTAAAAACCATAAACGCACAGAAGATTAACTCAATCCTATACCTAGGTTGACATCTAATGCTAAAGAACTAAAGATAAACTACAAATATCAAACACAACGAAAATATTAAACCACAAACCATTGCCAAAGAACTTTACTTTACGTTGTCTATGGCAGTACCTTCAATGCACAATGCTCACAGAAGTAGTGCTTGCACTTCGTTACAACAGGATCCACAAAAGGCTTCCTGCAAATAAAGCATGCAAATGGTAACGAATCATCTTCATCTTCATCTTCATCTGTCAATTCAGCACCCTCCTCATCTGGATCCTCTCCTGCTGCTAATCTCTTCCTCCTTGCTTTCTCTGCTTCTTCCCATTCCTTCTCCAACTGCCACCCAGACTTATAATCACCCCGGTCATGCATAAACTTACATGAATCACCATACCCACAGTAACCAGTCTCCTTGTAATCCTTACATATGTCTGGCTGATAATCAAATCTTGCTGACACTCTTATATGAGCTGAAGCCCTAAGAGGCCCATGTGCCCCACCAGCCTTCTCACTGGCAATGGTTTGCTCTCTACGAAACCCAGCCTTGTAATCTGTGTAACTGTGGATGCCCTTATATAATTTTTCATCTCCAGAATTTGTGACTTTTCCCTTCAACTTTTCCTCTGCTTGCTTTAAAGCTCTCTCACGAATAGCTCGGGCATCTTTAGAAAAGTCAGTCTCAGTTTCTAGTGTCGCTGTTGCTCTGCTATCATGTTGAACTTGAATCTCTTTTGAAGACTGAAACTGAAACCCTGGTTTTTCAGATTGTTCGTCAGGTTCAGAGGATCTAGAGCTTTTAGAGGGCCCAGTGGAAAAATACAATTTATTATCCGGTTTGATGGTCTTTCTCTGACTCTGTAGCAAAGAGCTTTCACTTTCTGAGTTCCCCTCTTCATCTTCATTATCCATGGTACGTTTTCTGATATTCTTCTTATTACCTGGCTTTCTAAAGAAACTGCACACTGAAAATACAAAAAGGCACAGAAACAATTAGCTCAGACTATAACCAAAAAACAAAAATAACTCAAAGCAGGTGAGTCAAATGTGACAATTATGGATACTGTATGCGAAAATAAAGCACCACACCTTGCTCTGATTGATGATTATCATCAGATTTCACCGATTTCTCAGATTCCTCCATAGTCAAAATAGAAAGTGAACAGCTTCCACAGTTTCAAATCTGAAAGTTACTCACGGCAGCTGCAAAATTAAAATTTGAACAGACAGAAAGAAGAAAAAAAACTTTAAAATCAAAATTTTGAGAATTTAAACCTAAACAGGTGACGCAGACGATTGAGTCAATTAATCGAACAGTTGGTGAGCGAGAAAGAAAAATGAAAACGTCATCACAGAAAAGGAACAGGAATGTAATGGTCTGAGAGAAGCTGGCTCAGAGCAGTACCTGATTTGTGAATACCGACAGATGACCCAACTGAGAAAATGGGCGGAGCAAAGGTCGTTCGCACGGCACCAGTCACCTCTCCTCTTCGACTCCAACACTTCGCGCTTCTGGTTCTGGTTTGGATGAAACACTTGGGCCGCATCATCTAATCTTGGATAAAGCCCATCAACTTCAAGTGTACAAACCAATTAAAAATAATAGAAAATTATTTCTGCTTGATAATATAACATCGAACATTCTTAGAAAAGATATTAGGCTAAAAAGTGACTATATCAATTTATTCTTATTTTTTAATTTTCAATCAAATTCGTATTAAAAATGAATTAGTATATTTATATCTTTGTAAATGAACTAAATATTATTTCAAAAATAAACAAATAAATAATGTATTATATTACTAAACCTTAAAAATAAAAAATAAAAATTTATCACAAAAAAACTCTAGATGATGTGGTAGCTTAGTTTATATTCCTTCATTTCCTTTTTGCAACTAGTAACTAGTAGCTCTATTTTCTTGGACAAATTCTCGTTTTTACTGTTCATATTTTTTTAATTACTCTCATTCTAACTAGTAGCTATATTAACAAATTGACTGGGGTCGACGAGTTGAGTGACAAAATTCTCAACCAATATAAGTAGTAGTCAAAACCAATTCACAATGTATGGATTATGTTAGTTGAGGTTGAACAAATTTTCTTCCTAACTTTTTCCAATGCCAAAAATTCATGCTGGACCATGGCTTTGTGAGAGCACCAAACCTGTTAGGGTGATTACCAGCTTCTTTGAAGTTGTACTCAAGGACCTTTCAAAGGAGAAGGATATAAGGGTGGGTCTTGGAGAGTTGAAAGACAGATTAGTTTATCTAGACCCATGGAGGGATGGGTGAAGATAAACTATACAAACTAGTATCAAGGAAGTGTCTAAGCTACTCCAAGAACAACGATGTAGCTTCCCTCGGAAGAGGCACCCTCACTCAAAGGAGGTGGATGACTCACCTGTTGCACTGCAAGCATCGTACCTTAGAATAGCCTAGGACACGCCATTTGTCAATTATCTTTGTCTTTCAAGTATTCATTTTTCATTTTCAAAACAGACGGAGACTAGCTCAATATGTGTTCAAAAGAAAAGTTTAAACAGAACTAGTCACACAGGTATGCAGCAACTTCGACAGTTTTGCACAATTGTGCAAGTATGTAACGTGTACAAAGCAACATTCTTGTAGTAACTGTTTTGTTTGTTTTTTACATGTGAGCATCACCTAATACGAAGGCATAAGGATTCAAGTAGTTGCTTCGAGAGGGCAAGTTTTTGCAAAAAATGACCTTCCACTAGTATTAGTTCTTTGTATGCACCAACACCACTATGTTTCCTATTGTAACCAGATTCAGTAGCCTCATAGGTCAACATGGCACCATTCTACTCAATATACGTACAGAACAGGTCAAGCCACAATTTTTAATGAATGAAAATGGTTATAGTAACAAACACATTGTGCCATGCATTAAACTAAAAAACAAGGGGGGAAAAGAATATTTTAGACAAAATATGTTCAGGGGTAAAGAGGCACGGTGCCTTCGGAACAGTAAAAAAACCAGTTTAGCTAGGAATAAAAATATATGCTGATTCTAAAGACCATTGGCACGTGGTAAATGAGGGCCGAACACCAACTAACAAAACCACTTGGGTGTCAAAGACTCTTTCTCGGTACAAATTCTGACATTAGTGGTTGAAAAGCTGCCACCTGGTCAGGTTCCATCCTCACTGAATTGAAATGCCACCTTGTGAAATTAGATATCATTCCAGAGGGACAAAGGATACAAGCAGTGAATTGCCATAAAGAACCCATCCGTCTTGCGAAATGAGTTTTTCTTCGTCCTCAGGAAGGAATTCAATTTCGTAACCGCTCTGTGCAAAGACATTTTATAGAAGTCACGTATTCAGTAAATCACTTTTGTCTATAACAGGCAGAATTTAACATGGAAATTTGATATCATGCATCTATTTGTCATTAAAAAAATGCAACAAACAATAGTAATGTGGCATCTCAAGCTGCACGTTGAATGAGTTAACAGTAAAAACTAACAACCATGGCAACGGAAATACAAGCATGAAATTACAGGATCAACTGCTTTTCTCATTCTGTGAGTAAGAACTCAACATACGACCTAAGTGAAGCACCATGTCTTATAAGTTAACATGCAGCTCAAGATTAACATTACATCAAGTCAAATCAATTCCATATCGATGAAATCAAATCATGAATAATAAATGCCTAGAGATAGCTTAGGTAGGAGAGAGAGAAAATAAGTGCAACAACAATTGCAACAACAAACTGTATCTGTACAGACCATGCTTTGAGTTCAGTAAAATTATACTCATCTCTCTCTTAACCACGCATAATGACAAATTCCCCACAGCTCAGACTGGTTAATTTTCCACTTTTTACTCTACTACGTGTCCATAAAAAATTCAAGGTTATTGCTGAACCCAACTTTCACCCTAATTTCCTGGGGAAATAACACAGCTTATCAAGATTATCTATTAAAAATAAAAGTATAACTACATACATTATTCTTTTGAATAATCCTTATTTATGACAATAAAATATACCCTCCCCCCCCCCCAAAAAAAAAAAGTCAAAAACTCATATGAAACCAAATCTTATTTAATAAAGCACTGCCAATTATAACAGTAAAACAAACCATCACCACAGAAGATGATGAAAAGCAGCATAAAATGGTCAACCTTTGAAGATGGTCCATATTTTTTAATGGCATGCCATGGCTCCAGAGTGTTGTACCACGCAGAAATCAATTCAGGTCTGTTTGTTCTGCTGTGTTTTATCTTTATTTCTTTTTGGATGATTGTTGGAGTTGGTATGAATTATATTTTAAGAATAAGAATATATATTAGTTGTTTTATTTGTGTCTTATTGTTATTTTGGATTATGTTAATCATATGCGTACAGTACCTCAATGTCGCAATGCACAAAGCAGTGCACTACTGCACCATGCGCCATGGCTCCAGCAGCCCTTTCTGTAACAGTGACCACAAGCCATTAGTACTATGAGATGGACTAGTTAATGCACTAAGAAAATGGAGAACCTGAATTAGCATTGGAACTGCAAAGTAATAAAAACACATTTGGGAAGTCATGGAGGAAATTCATCCTTCTGATAGCATTGCCACATTGGAAAATAGATGTAGGTAATCAGACTCTATACTTAGCTAAGTTATCTACAATAAGATTTGCTAAGACAAGAAACCAAATCTAACCCGAGAATTATAGTAAGAGTCCAACCCTACATATGCATGCCTGAAGATTTTAACCTCACAACAGAATGATGACACATATATTTCAAACATGTTCTTGCCAAGGGGTAAAGAAAAAGGAAAAACAACCCTTAAATTGTTCCAGTTAGTAATGATAAATAGAAAATACAACAATTAAATACTAGAAGAATAGACTGAGAAAGGGAAACGAGAGGGGGGGGGGGGGAATCTGTGTAAAGGAAAGATAGGAAAGCAGCGAGCTAACTAAGTTGGAAGAAATATAAAGGTGGGTTAGAATAAAAGATTCTAGAAGATCGTAGAAGCTGTCAAATTTCCTAGTATAGTGACGGACAACAATAAACAAGTATCAAATTAGCATCTTTTATATGATCTGCCACTAGAAATATCTTCCCATGTTTTACAATTGAATTCTAAAGAAATTATTCCTTGACTGGATATATTTTCTTCATGCCAACCAGGTTTCTTAGTCCCATAATGCTCAACCTACCTAATCCATCCTGAGCATGAACCAAGTGAATCAGAATGAAACAGTACAGATTGACTTTTCAAGTGCCAATCATTTCCATGCTCACAGAACGTAACCAGATCATATATAGTAGACTGAAAATAGGAGCTTCACCATAATATAATTTCTATGCTCTGCTTCTAAAGCGTTATATTCTGATCTAAATCCCACATATAACTAAAATAACAAACTTCCTTAGTTCATTGCCATATAGTAATTCGCCTCTATTGTCTCTTGATGATTAGAAGTATATCAAGACCCTTGAAGGCCCAGTAACATGTTTGAAACTTACACTTGCATATATAGTAATGTAGATTTATTGCTGTTCAAATGACTCCAACATGTAATTAACAATTAGATTCAACATTACTCCTACAGTCCTACATAATGCAACGTTGCATCTCAAATCTAGCTAAATAGGCTCAATAAATATCTGATGAATATTAATTTGATTGCTAGAGGTTCCTTCATTTTCCCTCAAGCAAATTTATATGATGTTATTAAGTTGATTGCTAATCAAATTCACATCCTCTACAACTCCGGCCTCTACGCTCAGTTACAGTTCAAGAATCAAATAAACTATTAATCAAATCACAATTCACGTAGTGACTATCTATTGTCCCAAACAAATAATATTGGGGCTACCTACCACCAGCATGCTGCATTAAAATTCAGGAAAGGACAAAACACAGAAAGCTCAATAAGAATAAAGGATAGATGATTGACCACACATCGACAATTTAAATCTGGATCGAGAAGACGAACATACCATCCACTCGAACTAGGTCGGCTTCCACTCGATGTCGGTCGATTCATCATCCCCATATCGGACGCACCACCCCTTCTCATCCTATCGTACCCACCCGACTTGGGTCGCCCATCTTCCCCATATCGACCCGGCGATCCGGTATGTCCCTGCTGCCTAGACCGAACCACTTCGGGTCCAGTCTTTTCCTCCCTCCGCACAAATCCTGGCCGAAGGTGTGGCGGTACGAACTTGTCAGGCTTCGGAGATATCAGGGGCGGAGGCAATTCCTTCTCCTTCTCGTAATTCAAAACAGGGGACGAAAGAGATGACCCGGTTCCCGTACGACCCAATGGGCGAAGTGATATCGTGTCTGATCCAGGTTCGGACTGGGGTTGATCTGGGACTTTTTGGGTCTGCTTAGGTTGTTGCAGTTGGTGTTGGTGTTGGTGTTGGTGTTGGTGTTGGGGTTGGGGTTGGGGTTGGGGTTGAGGTTGGGATGAAGGGGGTGCCGGAGTGGCAACAGGTTTGGGTGTGGGTCGGGTTAGAACCAGCATACGGCCATGAGTCTTGTTGGGCGAAGAGATTGCAGAATATGAGGCAGCAGAATAAGAAGAGGAAGAAGGAGTTGGGCTTCTCGCTGGGTTGGTGTTAGAACCGGTAGTGATGGTTTTATCGTAGATGTGGTTGAAGTTAACAGAGGTGTACTTGTTTTTTGCCGCCATCCGCCAGCACCACCGCCACCACTTTTTGAGTGTAAAGAGAAAGCAGAGAGAGAGAGAGAGAGGGAACTGGAAGGATCTCAATGATTCGAACTGTCTCTGTTTCGTGCTCGTTCGTGTAAAAGGAAAGCGAAGAAGGAGAAGAAGAGGGAGAGGGCGAGAGACCTGAAACTTGGGCCGTGATTATAGAAATGAGCGCAACCTCATATGAACAAAGGCCACACGCTCTTGGGCCGAAATTAGACTTTCTTAATCGTATGGGTACACTTAAATCACTTATTAAGAGTTTTTTTGTTGGTATAGAAAATTTTTAGATTGTTTAAAAACTTTTATTTTAGAAATTAAATTATTCTTAAATACAATTATGAGATTTTTTATTTTTTTTGTTTAAATAAAAATAAGTATGAGTTTCATTAAAATTGATATTAAGTTTGATAATTGAGAGTTGAGAGTGTGGAGAATATTTTTTATATATTTCCTTTTCAAAATATCTCATTCAAAAAATAAAGAAATTTTTGTTTGCATATATCAAATATATTTTCACTAATTATCAAGGAATTTAATTCTTACCTCTAAATTGCCTTGATAATTAATTATACGTGGTTAATTAGATATTTCTACAAAAACACCACCTAAATAATAAAATATTTGAAAAAATAGAAAGTGAAAATAGTAAGAGACATGTGTTTTTTACAATAACACTTATGAATTTATCTAAATATTTGTAAGAATGTTTTTGTTTTTGGATTAGGTTGTAAATAGTCCCAATGTAAATGGCTTGTTTTTTAACTAGATGGAAAAAATTAAATTATTTAAGGTAACATAACCATAATATAAAGCAAAAGGATAAAGTATAGTTTATCTTGTGTTTTCGCTCAAAATTAATTTATCTACTATGATTATTATTATTATTTTGTTGAATTTGTCCACTATGATTTAAAATGTGTCCTGTAACATAAATAATCTCATGAATACATGGTGTCTGTGAAAACCTCTGATAGAAATTTTCTCTCATTTTAATATTCAAGAGAAATTTGTGAGAAAGTTTTCTCTCAACTTTCCATTATGTGAAAAATTTCATGAGAAAATTCATGTTTTCTTGTAATATTGTTCACTATGATTTAAAATGTGTCCTTTAACATAAATGATCTCATGAGTATACAAATAATCAATAGTTTTATTATTAAAATGTTCTTTCACTTATATTTAAATAATTTCATATTATTTTAAGACTATTATTAGGATTAAATTAATAATTTTAATTTCTAAATATTAGTTTAATTTCAACAATAACTTCAAAACACTATAAAAGTATTTAATGTATAAATAAAATAAAATTTTGATAGTAAAATTATTCATTATTTATACATTTACATTATTATTTATGATAAGACTAGATCAAAAATATCATAGAATAGTTAAATAGTAATAATAAATTACAATAAATTAAATGACACACTTTAATTTAAAAAATTAAAATAATCTTGTGACGAATTAGGTATGGATAAAGTATAAACTAATAACTTAATGAAAAATATAAATGTTCTTAGTGTAAATTAAACTATGAGTTGATACACGTCGTTCTCCAGACTCAAAATATATAACCCTTTCTTTTGTTTTCTTCTTAATTGCTGTTAAGTTAAACTTGGCAGAATAAGAGGACATGAAAATGAAAGCTTCACGTTCCATAGACCATTTAGAGAGGTCACCATGTGCTCCATCTCTCTCATTTCCCCTTCCATGCCATACTCTGATATTGACATTTAGAAGAGAAAAACAATTGATTTAATGAAATTCAGACTCTAATCTTTAATTTTAAAAACTAATGATTCTTGATAGAAACAAAATAAAATGGAATATATACTTAACAATAGATATATTAAATTAATAAAAAATATTATGTCACCTTTTATATATAAAGTTGTTTAAAATCTCTCTTGTCACTGAATTACTTCTTAAGAAATATTTGTTTAATATATAATGTTTATATTAAAATTAGTAAGTATAGATTAATAGCGGATCATGATTTGCATAATTATAAAAGAATGTAGATTTAATCAGTTAGTTTAAACTTTCATGATGTCATATAGCTAAAATTTCTCTAATCATTTAAATAATTTTCAAAAATTAATTTAAAAAATGATTAAATATGATTGAATAGTTTATAAAACTTTATAAATTTAATCATCCCACCTATTATATATATAAAAAATAACACTTTAAATTTAATTTCATGATGTGATATAGCTACTTGCAAATTATTAATAAAATTTCAATCTTGTGCGAATCTGGATCCCAATCACACTCACGTGTCACGGGCTAAATTAATTGTATATACAAAGTAAGCAGCCCTTAATTAAGTCTTGGTCTAAGATTTTTCTTATTCATTATACAATTTTTTAAATAAATAATAATAAAGTTAGTTTAAGGATTCAACAATGTGGTACTCTCTGTACAGCCAAGTCTTTATTTTTAAATTTTAGTATTTCCTCAACAATTAAATCCATGTGTTCGTTTGGAACTGCAGGTGATTCTTTGTGAAATAATAATAATAATAATAATAATAATAATATTTATATTTTGTTAGTAATCCTATTCCGTACCTATTGAATCATTGA
>JASKGM010000013.1:13413221-13434932 GCA_034509205.1 Ceratonia siliqua | reverse complement strand
AATAATAATAATAATAATAATAATAATAATATTTATATTTTGTTAGTAATCCTATTCCGTACCTATTGAATCATTGATAAGCACGGACGCGGGGCGGATTCAATTCCCCTGTCCATTTCTAATTTTTTCATAAGAAAATTAATTTTAATTTTGTAGTATTATAGAAAATTATGATTTTTTAATATATATATATATATATTGTTTTATATTTTTTCACAACGGCACCAAAGAGATAAAGATGAAAACTAAAGGTTAAAGGAGGAAAAAGTCTAAGCCATCAGTTGCAAAAGCCAAATCAAGTCTCTTTCGTTCTGGTGAATTTGTATAAGACTAAGATATATATATGATAGAGAGGCCAATAAAATTCTACCTATTCTCACTATCTTTTCAACCCATGCAATGTATATGGTATTTAATTGTTTAGAGTTAATCTATTATATTGCACACATGAATCTCAGTTTAATTATTCTATCAATTGTATTGCTCATTTCAATTCATTGACATCAATTTTCATTTTTTAATGCTTGGGAGTACTCCTTTCACTCAATAGAACACAAATTATAATGGAAGTATCATTGTTTGAGTAAGGGACGAAATTAGAAAAAATAATAATAAATGACAAAATAATATGTACTTGAAAAATAGATGGGATAGAAGAGAAAGTATGAAAATTTTATATTTATATATATATATGATACTTCGTTTTTTTGAGGGGCCAAAGTCCTTAGTTCTTATAACGTGGGAGAATGAATTTACCTGGAAGAAAGGACTAGTCATGCTTAAATAGAGCTCCTTTCTACACAGATAATTTGGTTAATTCAATGTGTCTTCATAATGGTAAGATGACAAGAATTCTATGAAATACGCAACAAAATTCCTGAGATAGTTATAGAAAGATAGTTATTTGAGATATGTATTTAAGAGATGATAAGTTTCGTGATCATGTTATATCAGTCATATATGATGGAACTTATTCGGTTAGATTCAAGAGAGTCGCCTAAGCATTAGGTAATATATAAAATAATAAAATATATTTATTAAAATAATAATAAAGAAATAATTATTAAAAATGTGAAAACAAGGATGTTAAAATAACGTTCGTGTTTTTGTGGACAAGAGAGTTGACGTATATGTATTTGATTGTTCACCGAGCGGCGTGACTGCTGAAATTTAGAACGAGGAAAGGAGGCCATATTCCCCGTACTGTACGGAGTTTTAAGTGAGTTTTGGTAGACATCCTCGTTTTCTTTATTAATTTGCTTTCGTTAGTTGAGGCCAATGACTTCACCATCAACGACTTTCATCCAACCCATATCCCTACAAATAACAGCCATTGTCTCTCTCTCTTTCTCCACAGATCACGGGAAGAGCAGAGCCATTTGTGAACTTCACCGCCACTCTTCTTTCTCTATTAAGCCACAGAAAGCCATCATATATAACAGAGAGCACAGTCATAGATAAACAGTTAAAGCGGCAAGTTATATATGGAGAAAGGCCAAAGATCCCTTGAAGATACACCAACATGGGCTGTCTCTGTCTCTTGCTTATTCTTCCTTATAGTATCTTTCACCATTGATGCTGCTCTTCATAAACTCACTCAGGTAATATACTATCAACCATAGTTTGATACTTACTTTAGAACTATGAAGCATGTATTCAATATTCGTATTAAACATAACACTACTTTAAATTATAGAGTTTAATCTTGAGATGGGTTTTGAATGCTTCAGTTTCTCAGGAAAAGGAAAAGGAAATCCCTCAACAAGGCTTTGGTGAAGACCAAAACAGGTTAGTGCAGGTCTGAAATTGCTAGTTTGCAGATTATAATTACTATTCTCATTGATTAGGGAGTTTGGTTGAGGATATTGTCAAGAATATTCCCTCCGGAAGGAGCTTGGTTTTGATGTTTTTGGTTTTGGGACTTTTTTCTTTATTAATAGAAATGATGAAATTCGGTTTCATATCCTTTCTTCTGGCAATATCGGAAGTACCCATATCCAAAATCTGCATCAGAAAGTCTGTGGCAAATTCTTTTCTGCCATGTAAGGATCCTTTGGAAAATTTAGCATCACCAGCTTCTGTATCAGCTACTCAGTTTTCAACCTCAGAAGTAGACAAAGCACTTGCAGCCAATGAATCCACGGATGACAGCAACTACTGTGAAGCGAAGGTCAGGGTACTTCATCTCAAAATGTCAACCTTTCCTTCATAAAGTTATCTTTTTTCAGTGCTTCATTGCTTCTGTTATATGAGAAAAATAAATAAGTATCATGAGACACGGTTTTTAATACAATATAGATGAGTCTAGCTAGAGATGTACTCCAATAGAGCATTCTACATAGAAGAGAGCCACGGCATCATCGATCCTCTTTTTCACCATTGGATCCTGGGACTGCAGGGCTGACGAAGTTTTATTTTTGAGATATTGGACAAATAAAGTGATAATTTTGATGTTTTTGTTTCTTGTATATGCTTTTTTTTCCTTTTATTAAATTTATGGTCGGTGATGAGTGCAGGGCATGGTTGCTCTAGTGTCAAGGGAAGGAATTCTGCAGCTAAATATCTTCATCTCCGTTTTGGCTGTGTTCCATATCCTGTACTGCACATTAACAATGTCCCTTGGGATGGCCAAGGTATATGTATAAAACTTTTGATTTTAGTATCAACCTTATAGATCATGATGAGGTCTAATTCAGTGGAACTAATACATTTTTCCAGAGACTATAACAGTTTGGATAACACGTAAATAACTTAGGTTAGGAACCATACATGGACTTCTCCAGTTGAAGTTTGCATATAATGTATCATTTTCACTATAAATGCAAAGACTAATTGCTTAGGCAGAAACAGCTCCACCTGTCCCCCTTCATTACCTTCCTTAAAATACAAATTTAAAAATTTAATTAATATATTGCACAAAATATTAAATACGATCCAAACCTATATATATTCTGACCAACTATAGCCATCATAAATGTGCCACAATTCAAAATCATGAGAGGGCAAGCACACTGGAAAGTCAAATTTTTTTTTTTGTATTTCTGTCAAAATCGCACTCTCCAGTCTTCTTGTAGCTGTAATTATTTAATTAGTTAATACAGTGTGATCAATTCTATCAATACAAATATATCAACTAGTTTGATCAACTTGGTTAATTAATTAATGGGTAACACTCCCCTATCCTTCACCGTTAAAGTTTATAAATTTTTTATTTTATTTATTTTATGTTTATTTTATGTTTTATTTTTTACGATTAATTAAGTATTTTTTATATTATATTTTTTAAAAAAAAAATTTTGAGATATATTTTTTAAAATTTTTAAATTACAAATGAATAGTAAAAAAATTATGGATAAATAGTATCATCAATACAAAAAAATATTTTAAAATATTTTAAAAAATATATAATATAAAAAATAATTAATTAAAATAAAAAATAATAATAATAATTGAAGCCGTATTATAGCACGGCCTTAATTATATAAAGTAGTAATAGTTTTATAAAGATTTTTTTATAAAAAAAAAAATTTTTTGTGACAGATGAGAAGATGGGAAAGATGGGAGGAAGAGACTCAAACACTTGAATATCAGATAGCAAACGGTAACCTAATATTTTATTACTCTTTTCGTTTTAAATTATTTGTCGTTTTAGGAGCTTTATTTTGATTCAAATTATTTGTCGTTTTACATTATCAATGAAGCATTAATTATTATTTTTTTAACATTATTCTTATTTATTGTTATCTTCAATAGAGTAGTAATAAGAATTTAAATTGACTTTAATAAGAGTAATTTAGTCAAATACATTTATTTTTTATTAGAATTAAGACCATGTAATAATTATTTTAATTTTTATATCATTATTTAAACAACAAATAATTTAAAACCAAATATTTTTTTATTCAAACAAAAACTGACCTTTTCCCTTGATATCACTGCTATTTATGTTTACAGATCCAAGAAGGTTCCAGCTTCCTGGTCAAACATTGGTTGGTAAACGTCACTTGAAATTTTGGAGTAATCACTCTCCCTTGCTTTGGATGGTAAGTGAAGAACGTGAACCTTTAAGCTAGAAATCCATTTAATTATTGCTATCATCAAACAGATAATAAAAGGAAGCCACTAAGTGTAGTTTAGTTATAGTTGACATGGTTGACCTCTTCTTTTCTTCTTTCTTTCTCTGATCTGTTATCTTTCTTTACATCTTATTATAGAAAGTTAGGAAACTCTAAGCAGATATATATACCAGAATTTGAATAATTCTGACGTTAAACCTTGTCATAAACTCATGCAATTTACATTACTCTAAAGACAAATATTATGCTGTCTTGTTTAGGTTTGTTTTGTTCGACAATTCTATGGCTCAGTCTCAAAAGATGATTACTTTACTCTACGAAATGGGTTCATTGCGGTAAGGGAAATCATCTCTTCTAAACGAACTTCCTAACTAAGAAATAAGAATTCATCGTTGTCATATTTGAGCTAGCTTCATTAGTCATTATAAAGCCAACCAAATTAAACTTTTCTTACCGCAGGCTAACATTTTGGGAGGCACCAGTTTCAACTTCAAGAAATTTCTTGCCCGTGCTTATGACGAAGATTTTGAGAAGATTGTTGGAATTAGGTACTAAATGATCATATTTGTAGTGGAAATACAGAGACACCGTATTTTAAAATAGTATCTCATGAGATTTTATTTTTTTCTCTAATACTATTTTAAAAAATAATTATGAAATTATTTGAGACAAGAAAATAAATATTTTGAGGTATTATTTTGGAATAAGTAACTCTAGCAATAATTGTAAAGCGGATTCTTACAAACTTCAGACCAGAAAAATATAAGGAGCATAAGCATATGATACTCTTGCAGGTTTTGGATCTGGGTTTTCTCTATACTCTTCATATTTCTCACCGCACATGGTAAGAAAAACACATCTAATTTTTCATAAATTCTGTGGCAGATTGGCATTTTTGCTGCAAAATCACACTTTCATTGCTTAACAGTGAGACTTTTCAATTTGCAGAGTTCTATAATTACTACTGGCTTCCTTTCATTCCACTTGTGGTACAGTTAATACCCTTTCATATCTTATTTTTCCATCAAATTAAAACTCTTGAACAACTAAGATTTCTTCCTTCTTCTTATTCTTCTTGTGACTCTTTTTTTCTCTCTTTTACTTATTGTAACGAAGGTTGCTCTAGTTGTGGGGACAAAACTGCAAGTCATAATAACAAAAATGTGTGTGGACAGTAGCAAGGAAAGCCCAGTTATCAAAGGAGCCCTACTTGTGAGGCCCAATGATGACTACTTCTGGTTTGGTCGACCTGAGTGGCTTCTCCATCTACTGCAATTCATCCTCATCCAGGTAGATATACTAGAGCTAAATATACAATCTATATATATATAAACTGTTTTCTATATACTCAATTTTCATTAAAGCCCCAAGCCCAAACTGACCCCGCCCATTTTCTTGTTGATGCATAAAGAATAATGAACATTAGGCCTCCTAACACCATATTCATCTACAGAAGGACAAAACAGAAACAACTAAGAAATCGATCTTGCATTAGTTTACTCTAGTTTAGATTGAAAATGGAAGTTTATCTTATTGAACTCGATTAACCATAATCAACTATCTAATAGCATATAATATGTGTAATATTTAATCTCAAAGTAAATGAACCATTATACATAAATACTAGGAATGACAGAGAAATTCATGGTGTGTTTTTTACTTTATCCTGTAAAGCAAAACAAAGACAAAGAGAAAAAGGTGTGTGTGCTCAGAGAATAACTATCATCTTCCCGTAAGAAGATGAATATACTTATGCTAATGCATCATAATATCCTAACAAAAGCTGTTATATTGTTATGGCAGAACTCCTTTCAACTGGCATTTTTCAGCTGGACATGGGTAGGTATTTAACATTCATGTAAGTAAGAGATGTTCATTTTTTATGCTCACTCTACTTACGAACAACAGTATGAATATGGTCCAAGGTCTTGCTTCAATAGAGAAAAAGAAGACATTGCCATAAGGATTGCCATGGGTGTAGCTGTGCAGCTTCTTTGTGGTTATGTGACCCTGCCCCTTTATGCACTTGTCACCCAGGTAGGGTTACATTAATTCCTTTAGAAATTCTTGATATGCTGCTTTTTAGCATTTAGTTGGCTTTTTATGTGTCAATGGCTTGTACTTCATGTGAAACGCCTAAAAGCTTATATATGTCAAAGATTATAGTAAAATTATTTGTAGACTTTCACATAACAAATTAAATTTTTTGGTTGAAATGATTTTTGATATAACATTAGAGTCTCTATAAAACTGACTAAATGATTAAGAGTTTAATCTTTGTCGCCCCGTTCTTCATTACTAAAGTGATTTTAAGTACAAGGAATGATGGGCCTATGTCCAAGCTTAAAGCCTAGAGAGGTTTTGCATGAGGGTGTAATAGAAATTACAATAGCTTAAGAACTGTGGTTGAAATGGTCTTTGACAAGTTAGAAACTGTTCTTACATGATTAGCTTGTTATTGATGCTAATTAAGGGCAAGCAGGTTGGTTCATTTTGGTCAATGATTGCAATAAAATGTCAATTTCTCACAGATGGGTTCTAGCATGAGGAGAGCAGTCTTCACTGAGCGAGTTCTTGAAGGCCTCAAAAATTGGCACAGAAATGCTAAAAAATCTCTTTCTAAGAATGAATTAACTTCAACCAGACACTCCATTTCTGTACATTCTCAAGAGAATTCAACTTCAAGCAAACACTCTATTTCTTCCCATTCCAAAGGTAACTCAACTTCAAGACAAAACCCAGCTTCTTTACACTCCAAAACAAGTGAAAATTCAGTACCAGTTGCTGTGGAGAATATGAACCTCCCAGAAGATGAAGACTTGCCTCCATTAATGGTCATCAGCCCTCCTTCTTCCTCCACCTCTCGAGGCAGAGAAAAGGAAGAGAAAATTGAACATGCCCATAACCACGAGATATCAAATCATTCAACTGCAGAAATCACAGCTATTGAGGAATCAAACTCCAAGATCTTCACCAGAGGAACCTATGACGGTGAGATCTCCTTTGGAAGCAGCTGGAAGGAAATGGAGAGTAGAAATGGAGTTGGAGAAATTATTTCAATAGTCGAAGAAGATGATTCAGATGTATACCTGAGTTGATTCCATATTGCGACTTACAACTATATCTCAATGAAACTGTTTTTTTTGTTAATTCTCAGTACCAAATATATCAGTTTGCTTCAAATCATAAAGAAGGAAAAAGTTTTATTGAAAATAATAATCCAAAAGTACTCATTGTTAGAGGGGTGTTTCCCAATGGAGCCCTTTATCCTTATAGAAAAGACTAGATCATTGAAGGATAACCATATGCTGTCAGCACATCCAATGATGTTAGATGCATGTCACTGTGCCCTCTACTAGAAAAGAGTCAAAGACTCTACTTTCTCCAAGCTACTCTTGTGCTATACTCAAATACAGCATGGTTTAGCCAGGTAACATGAAACACTATCTTATTTAGACCTAATGTAAGCTTTTTTTGTCTAAGTTTTGAAGAGTCTAAGCTCAAAATCTGACAAATTTTCATATAAAATAAATTTTGAAACCCGCTAGATGATATTTAATATAATTCTTACTCTCCAACCTTACACAGCTCTTTCTAAGCTCCCAAGTTAAACTCTTATATCCCATCTCTGCTTGTTGATTAGCAGTATAAAAGGCACCCAGTTGTTGTTGTTGGTCAAACAGATCATTCATCCATGCTATGCATTATGTAGTTAGAAGAACAACTTTCAAATTCATGATTATCTCCAACTTTCCAAAGGATCATGTGCTAATGGTCCTCCATACTCTTTCTTTTGTTTATAATACATTAAACAAGGGCAAGAAAAAGACAGCTTATGCTAATTAATATACAAGAGATGTTCATATTGGAGAGAATCTCATTTTGATTAACTCAGGCACTGAACTCTGAATTGGTATAGGGTATTAACACTAATAATAATAACAATTTAAGTGCTGGATATGGCCCCACCATAAGGGCCAAATTGACTCAGTAGCTTAATCATACAGTTTGCTCATAATCATACCTGCAGAAAAACACATATTCTTCAGATTAATTATTCAGTGGTTATAGCGTTATCCCACATGCTATGCTTCATTTGCCAGGCTGCCAAACACAAGATTTTATACTTTTTCTTTGTCCCACCTCCCCACTTGACATTAACAAACAAACCAAAATACTCCAAGTCAGACACTGCAAGCTGGTTTGATGGGACTCAAAGCTAGTTCCCTCCACATATTATTAAATGGAGTTTATCAAAGATAAATAGATTAAACTAATTTTGAATAAATATTGATAAAACTTATATATATGTGTGTGTGTGTGTGTGTGTCTATTTATCCTTTGATAGATTAAGTTTACCTTCTCTAATATATTCTTCTCACGCCTGGCTTAATCATATAATGAGGAATCAGTTTGATCCTTCTAACTAACTTCAATTTTACTGAACCAATAAATGTCCTGTATGCATATATATTTTCAATAAAAAAAAAAGAATTTTTTGATAGTATATGCTACCTAATATATAATTATTAGCATAAGGAGGCACGATCTACTAATGGAGGAGACAACCTAAAATATAATATACCAAGACAGAGTATAACAGTAGGGAGAAAAATTAGAATACAGACATAACAACAAATTAAAGAATAGGGAAAATGATTTTTTGGCATTTTCAAAAATATCTAGTTTAAAATAGTAGTTCATGAAATTCAAATTCTTCTTTAATGTCTCAAATTATAATTTCATAACAGCGTTTTAGAATAATTCAAAAAACAAAATACTGAATCTCATCTCTAGAGAGTTGAATGGATTTTTTTCTTTAGAATAATATGCTAATTTAAGTTGTAGAAGGTTTGACTTGATCTGCTTTTTCTTCCTTCTGAGGTTAGCTAGCTCTTCATTTCTATGACTTTTTGCTTGCATTAGAGGATAAATTCAGCACAGTTTCACATCCAAGTTCAAAATTCAGCTTTGTAATTATTTTAGTTATTTGCTGCTGCAAAAGCTCAAATTCATTTATTTTTATAGTAAATTTCACATGCGCCAACTAAACTTTTATTAAATAAGGAGATGGCTATGTTGATATTGTCTTGTTCATCTCTAGCTTCTTCTCGATTCATAACCATTTATTCCTTCATTTGTCAATTCATTTTGTATATTTGATGCAAACCTTGAGCCAGCTCATGCCAACACAGTCTCAACCTAACTTCCTATTCAAATAAAGCCTCTCCTCTTTTTCCCCAGCACCACCACCACCACCATATCTTCTTCTCCCTCCTCCACTCACAAGCATGGCTTCCACACCTCTTCCACTCATTCTTCTTACTCTCACTCCCATTCTCTTCCTCCTCACTCATGCCCAAACCCCCTCGGCTCCGGCTCCAGCTCCCGCCGGCCCCCTCAACCTCACCGGAATCCTAGACAAAGCTGGCCAATACACCACCCTCATTCGTCTTCTCACCGAGACCCGACAAATCGAACAGATTCAAAGCCAACTGAACAGAACTTCTGAAGGCTTCACCGTGTTCGCCCCCACCGACAATGCCTTCCGGACACTCAAATCCGGCGTCTTTAACAACCTCACAGACCAGCAGCAAGTCAAGCTCATTCTCTACCACGTGACGCCCAAGTACTACACCTTAACCCAGCTCCTCACCGTCAGCAACCCCGTCAGGACCCAAGCTAGTGACAGAGACGGAAGCTGGGGGCTGTACTTCACCGGCCAAGGAAACCAACTCAACGTCTCAACCGGTGTAGTGGAGGTCCCTATTAACAATGCACTGAGGCAGCAATTTCCCTTGGCGGTTTACCAAGTGGACCAGGTGTTGCTACCATCGGAGCTTTTTGGAACTAAGTCTTCGGCTCCAGCTCCGTCACCGAAGTCGGCTAAAACTCCATCTAAGAGCTCGGGAACTAACGCTGATGCTGGTTCAGCTCCGTCATCACCTTCCACTGAAGATCAAAAGGATGATGCAGCTGGGAGGAATCTGGGTTTGGGATTGGTTGTTGGACTTGGGTTGATTTGCATGGGAGCTCTCTCTTGAGAAGAGATGATGAATGGGGAATGTGTTTTATGTGGTTTTTCATTTCTCTCTATAATTTCTCTCACTCTGTTTCTTCTTTGTCTTTCTCTTCTGTAGTTCTTTCCTATTTGTTTATGGGAGACAACAGGAACTATTTTGGGGCTTGGGATATGTACATCTACATTCTTGTCTTTGTTTCACAAGGTTTGATATTGATACAACAATTTATTGTCTTTCATTTTGGAAAAATAATAATAAAGAAGAAATTCGATACTCATCCATTAATTCATGTGTCTGCAACATCTTCTTTTATTATTTTGTTTATTTATGTATTGTGGTAAGAATCGTAAGATGGTTTGGAATTTGTATAAAAAGCTACCATTCATTATTTTTCCATTTTATTTTTATATATTTTGTTTTGATTATGTTTGAATTCTCAACACTTAACCTTAAAGATAATTATAATAGTATTGAGCCATAAGTTCTTTAGTATTATTTTTTACAGTATTACTGAGCTACAAGACATTAAATGATCAAATTAGGAAAAAAAAAAAATTAAGGAATGAAATTGAGAATTTGAGTCTCTTCCAAGTATTAAAACTATAATTTACTCTAAAATTCTAACAATTTAAGTTTTTTTATTAATATAATATATATATTTGATATGATATTATGGTATACTATTCATGAGTAATATCAAGTTTTTTAAATTGATTGATAATTATCATCCTACATTTGAAATGGTGCTTATTCTCGTCTTAAAAGTTGGGGAATTTACAAATATTTAAAAAAAAAATTATTTTTTTTATTTTTTTAATAATGATAAATTAATTATAAATTTTAAAAACAATAAAAAAATTTAAAAAAATCTATTTAAAAAAAGTAAAAAATTTTCAAAAAAATATAAAAACATTTTAAAAAATTTCAAAATAAATACTATAAATAAATATTATAAATAAAAAATAAATAAAACAAAATTAAAAAAAAAAAGGGACGGTAGAATAATCCCATTTAAAATATGGTAAATTACACTAATTATGTTATATGAGATTTGGACATTTGACACCGTCATTCACTCTGGTTTGAGAAACGATGTATATTTCTTAATATTATGTGTTGGCAATGTACATTAGTTAGGATCTTTAATTAGGTTGGGTAATATTTCTTAATATTACACCAACTTGGCATTGTACATTAGTTAGGATTGACTAACATTCCGTTAGTCAACTAACAAAAATGATACGTTTACTTTCAACTTGCATGTCCCTACCTTAAACTATTATACAAACATATAAGGGTTAACATAATTTGTTTTCTATAATTTTATTAAATTTTTTGTTTGGTTATCATAGTGTTTTTTTTTATAATTAAGTCATTTAGTTTCAATTATTTTTAATTTAGTGATTGTCGTTACTCACCGTTATTATTTCATTAATCAATTTTTAAATTAATAAAATTATAAGAATCAAATTAAAAACTTGATGAAACTATAAGAACCAAACATAAAACTTAATTAAACTATAATGAACATTAAATAGTAAAAAAATGTCTCTATAGTTTTATTGAAATATTGATTTAGTTCTTATATAATTTCATTAATTTATACTCAATTAACAGAATAATAATGATGAGTGACGGTATAGATTAAATTAAAAATAATTAAATTATTTGGGACTTAATTATAAAAAAATATTAAATTAAAAATTGAGTAAAACTATAAGAATTAAAAATTGTATTACTCCTCAAAATACAATTACAAAATATTTTAGATGGCCTATCTCCTTAAGAGCCATAATTAGTTTAATTTCCATTGATGAAGGCCAAAAAGAAGTAGTTCTGTGGTGGTAAAGTGAAATTATCTATTTCATATAAGTTGATAGTAGAAAATTGCTATTGCCATAAAATTATTTTATCACCTTTTTTTTTTTGTTAATTTGATTTGAACTTTGAGGGTTTTAGGAAGGGGCAAGTGGGTTGGGCTCAACGGCACCTGGATAGTTAGACAATAGCTTGGCCCACGTTATATTAACAATGTAGAGCCACACAAGCCCCAATTCTCTTTCTCTCGTTCTTGCCTCCTAAAACCCCGTCTCAGGTTTCTTGTGGGAGAGTATAGAGTATAAACCCTAGTACCCTACTATAAGGTTGAAGCTGAAACTCTTCTCAACGCTTTTGTCGGTAGAGGCGATTGGAAGGTATAGATACCATCATTTTTTCTCCGTGATCTCCATGCCTTTCTTCTCACCCATGATTTTATTATCTGTTTAATTCCTGGGAAATCTTAGGAAAAAGAATCAACATTGTGGGTTTCAAGTGTAAATTAGGTTGGGTATTTTGTTGGTGAACGAGATCTTTAATTTCTGTTTCGATGGGTATATTGTATTTTTTTTGTTATTTACGCATTTATGATTCTCTCTGTCTAGTTGGTGAGAAATTTGGGAAATTGATTAACTTTCTTTCTTACCCTTTGCTTTTTTCCCCACCCGATTTATGTGTTATTTGCTGACAAATATCAAGAAACTCAGAAATTATTCCTTTTTGCATAAGATGCTGAGAAGTTTCCGGCAGTTTCTGTTTTAAGTGCATTTCTTCGCACTTCTTTTTTCTCCTTTGCCTGTAACTTGCAATTGCCCTTTACATTTAAGTGTTGGGTATCCTGGTTGATGGAGCAATCTAATTAGTGAAGTTGAACTGACCTTTTTTTTTTCCTCTTCAGTTAGGAAAATGAACTTCAAGAACATGAAGGTTCCAAACGTTCCGGGGGGTGGTGCAGCCTCCTCGCTGCTTAA
The DNA here is from genome assembly GCA_034509205.1 of Ceratonia siliqua. Lineage (NCBI taxonomy): Eukaryota > Viridiplantae > Streptophyta > Magnoliopsida > Fabales > Fabaceae > Ceratonia > Ceratonia siliqua. The sequence continues at coordinate 13,422,044 of JASKGM010000013.1, read as the reverse complement.
GCTGGGGATTGTTGGTGGGCTTGGCTTGTATGCAGTTTCTAACAGTCTTTACAATGTTGAGGGAGGGCATCGAGCTATTGTCTTCAACCGTTTAGTTGGTGTCAAGGACAAGGTCATTGTTTGATATTTTTATAATTTATTCCATAGAAAAATGAAAATGGTTTGTGAATTATGACCCAAAGTTAATTTGGACAGGATAATGTATAATTGCTTTTACATCCAACAATTCGTCAACTTGACTGAAATATAATGTGATTACAGTTTTAGCTGACTGATCCAATAGCCATAATAATGCACTATACTAGTGCCTTAGTTCTAGTAGAAGACAGTTGCTGGCAATAGGATGCTGCTTATGGTTGTAATACAGAATTACAGATATCATTGTTGTGTTCCTTACTTCGCTTAATCGTTTACTATCACTGTTTTTTGACATCTTTCAATAGAGGAATTTATGTTTTCAATTAATTTCCCTTAGTTTGGTCATGATTAAAGTTCTCTGTGATGTTATTCAAATGCTCTTTGACATGCAGGTCTATCCTGAAGGGACACACTTTATAATTCCATGGTTTGAAAGGCCAGTCATATATGATGTCCGTGCCCGACCTCATCTAGTTGAGAGTACGTCAGGAAGTCGTGATCTCCAGATGGTAAATACTTTTTGCTAAAACTTGTCTGTTGTCATCTAGCTTTGGTTACAAAATTAAATTATTAGAATTTTTCATCCTACTCACTTCCTTCATGGTGGTATATGTCTTTGGATATCCAACTTTAACCTTCTGTGACATTCATCATTCGTTCTTGCTTTACCACACATTGTTTAAGAAAGTAATTACTTACTCTTTCAACTGAGATTTGTTCCATTATGTTTTACTTTTGACATAGTTTCCATTGCTTGAGAAACATAAAAGCATTCAGAAGGTAAAATATTCATTTCTTATTATTTTATTTATTTTTCTGAACATGGGACATTTTATTTTATTTGGCCATTTTGTACCCAAGTTTGCTTGAATCTGGATGATAGAAAAATATTTAAGCTTTTCTCAGTGTTATTACTTAATTCTAGGTTTAAAATAGGGTATCTTGGATGCCAAATTTACAGATTTTGAAGTTTAAATGTTAAATCTAAAACTATAATTTCTATTGGAATTATGGTTGTTCATCTTGTTATTTACATCTCAATTTTGAACTCCAAGCTTGGGGGCTTACCCATTAGAGTCCTGATGATATTTTTCTATCTCTATTTTCATATTGCCTTAACAGGCACCTTAATGTAGTTATCAAATCTAGATGCGTCTCAAGAATATGATTGCCTATTTCCTTATTGTGAATCGTGAATCATATCGTATCTATGGTAACAAATTGATAAATAGCTTTAAAAACACAACATAAAAGATGTATATACACCTGATACAACAACTTCACAAACCCACAAAGATTGCCTACAGTACTGCACGATTATCAAGAATAGCTCAGGTTCATGACTTAGATCTGTGCACCACTTTGTCTCACTCACAGAGCATAACCAATGGCCATTTTGGGGTATCTCAACAAAATGTTAACATTTGGGATTGAAATTGAGTGGGGCGAAACACAACCCTTAATATGAGATCAAAGGAGCAATTTATTTGCTTTTACCCTCAATTAAAAAAAATTGCATGTGCTCGTCAACAGAGTTGCGATAGATCCAACCTGTCTGAAATCACACTGATTGTAGAATCATGAGTATCACAAATAATGTGATTCATCTAGAAACTATCAAATCACACCAATACATGTGGTACCCATTGTGGTTCTGGTGGTTTTCAGATTTCCTATTATATCTCTTATATCTATCGCTGAAGTTGTGGATCATTGTGAATTGTACAATTTGAAACATGAATCACATGAATTCTACAACACTTCTTCTTAAGCCCTATTTTAGTTATAAATATCTTAAGATATCAGAATTGGAAACAAACTCCAACACCTCTCAATTTTTTGCTAGAATCATATGATTTTATCTAAGTTTTTAAAAGTGTTAAATATCTCGGTGGTTGTTTAAATAGTCACTTCTATTGTCTCCCAGTATCTTATAGCGAACAGCTTCCTCAATCTTGCACATTTAAAACTCTTATAATTGCCTTTTCAAATTTAACCTCTATTTCTGAAGGATGGAAACATCTATATCCATATATCCCTACAGGTCCACACCATCTGCATGATGTCATTTCACCCACTTTCCTGTGATCTGTGCTTTTAAATAGGTTTGGTTAACTTAAATCATGGTTGTGGAGATATTTTATGTTTTAAAGAGTTTAACACTTACAATGTTGACCCTTTTGAATTTCATTCACATTTAAATATGGTTGTGATTTTGATGTGCAGGTGAAAATTGGGCTTCGAGTTCTTACTCGTCCTTTACCTAGCCAATTGCCTACAGTTTATCGGACGCTTGGTGAGAATTATAATGAAAGGGTCTTACCTTCAATTATACATGAAACTTTGAAAGCTGTTGTCGCACAATACAATGCCAGCCAGCTTATTACTCAGAGAGAGGTAATAAGCAAAGCAAATCTGTACCAAAGCTCAAATTATGATTTGATCAACAGAGGTTGCTTATTGTTAAGATGCCTGGTTTTAGTTTCAGAGTCAAGATATGAATGATTATTTGTTTCTTCCTTTGTTTCAATATGCCCAACGGGTACAGGTCATGTCATTGAAATATTCTTTTGGAGTTTATTCATTATTTCCCAATAGTATAATATGATTTATGTTCTCCAATCATGATGATACTTATGAGAACTGGGGAAGGAATATTACTTCTTCTGCTGGGTATCCTTCCTAGTTCCGTGCAGGTTCATGCAATTTTTATTAGTAACCTAGTAAGTTAACTCAAAATTTCAGTTTCGGTTCTAACAAAAAGGAAGATTTTTTATCAACCTTATTCTTTGTAGGCTGTTAGTAGGGAAATCCGGAAGGTTCTGACCGAGAGGGCAGCCAACTTCAATATTGCACTTGATGATGTTTCAATTACCACCCTGACCTTTGGCAAGGAGTTTACAGCTGCTATTGAAGCCAAGCAAGTGGCTGCACAAGAAGCTGAGAGGGCTAAATTTGTTGTGGAAAAAGCTGAGCAAGACAAGAGAAGTGCAGTAATTAGAGCACAGGTGAGAGAACGAATTCTGAATTCTCAGAAGCAGCTACTGCTTTGGTGCAAGCTGCTTCAATTTTTTGTTTTCAGTGGCTTATTCACGTGGGAAAGAATGTTTATAAACAATTTGCCAGTTTAGGGTATTATACCACTGTTCGAATTAGGGCTCAATCTAAAGTCCAACCTGGAAACTAGTGGAAAATTTGTGATCTTATTGGTCTCTTGTTTACGCCCTTGTTCTGAAATCTGTTTGTGAATTTTAGGATGGGATATTAAAATAGGTGCATATAGTCTATTGGCAGTGATTAGAATTCTGGAATTCAACTTTGTCTGGAAAGTTGATCTTGTCTTCTTAACCTATATTGCATGTCATTATCACCTCTATGTTAAGTAACCCTGACACTTTTGTTCTTTTTTAATCACCAGGGAGAGGCCAAAAGTGCCCAACTCATTGGTCAAGCTATTGCCAATAATCCAGCTTTTATCGGACTGAGGAAGATAGAAGCTGCAAGAGAAATTGCACACACTATGGCAAATGCAGCAAACAAGGTTTTCCTCAATTCAGATGATCTGTTGCTGAATCTTCAGGACATGATTTTGGAGCCAAGCAAAAAATGAGCTGGTTGACCTAGTAGTATAATCCTCTTTGATTCCTTTTTAATTATGAAAACGTTCAATTTTACGATGTGGAATGAAGGGAGCTTGACTGAACAGCATAAATGCCCACCCTTTGGAACCTTGGGCAAAGTAATTTATTAAGATTCAAATGTTGATCATACACAAAATGAAAGAGATTCAGCTATCGTTGGCCATATTCTTATATGATTGTGGCATCCTGCTATATCTTGCTGCTTAAATGAGTTAAATTGTTGAATTTTCTGTTTGTTTTACCCTTTTTGTCATAATGAGTTTTTTGTTTTCAAGAGAGAGACAATAAATGGACGAGATTATTTAAATAAAAAATTGTATTCTCGCTGAGCCAGATTTTTGTAAGCTATTAATAAATGAAAGTTTGTTCCGAACAAATTGCTTCATTCCCTCGAAAATTAGATCCTATCCTGCCTCTAGACTCTGAAGACGACTAATTTACTCTAATCCTGTCTAAGGGTTTTATTAGGGTAAGATTATACTTAAATATTTTCTTTAGTTATATATTGGATTAGTAGCACTGGGATTATAAGCTGCAAACTTTCCTGCCTGGTATGCTAAATGCCGATTTCGTAGTCACCTTGTTTTTCAGTAATAGAGCTTTTAGTTTAATAATAAGCCAGTTAGTCTTGATTCTATATTAAGAATTAGGCTAAAATGCAAGGAATTTCTTACAATGTAGGGATTGAGCAATTGTACTTTAAAGTTAGCAATATACTCTTTACAATTTAAGATTTGTTTAATTTAACCTCTTCATTAACTTTTTAGTTAAAAAGTGAAGGTTAAAATGAAAATAACCTCTTTCAACTATGAAAACTATGGAGTTTACTCCCTTTAACGTAGACGTGATAATTTATTGGAAGGAATTACTTTTAGGGGGTATTTAGTATTAGGATTCTTCTAACTTTTATGGGAATCATTAGTCGGAAATCTTAATTTCTGATGTTTGGTACAAGGATTAAAATTTTTTTTCTAGGAAATCAAGATTCCCGAAAGCACTTTTTAATTAAGTTTATCACAAAAAAAATTTCATATAGAAGAGTGATTTTTAGATTCCTGCCTCAGAGAAAAATTTTGGGGAATATAAATGATCATTTTACCTTCCTTCACAAACTATCATATCACAAGTATTCCAAACACCAAATTACAAATCCCGAAACCCCCAAAACCCAAACTCCAAATTCTAAATTCTAAACTCCAAACTTCAAACTTCAAAGCCCTTAACTCCAAACTTCAAATCACCTACCCTAATCATCAACCTCTAGTTTTCTTTAAAATATAAATTTCTTACAATTTATATATAGGGATATATTTGTAAAAGTTATCTAGATTATCAGGAAAATAGCTTTTGAACCAAAAGCAAAAATGTTTATCATTCTCAGAAATTTACGAGACTAACCGAACACAATTTTTACATTCTTGGAAACAATATTCTTAGCAACCATGACTCTCAAGAATTATGATTCCTAAGAAAAAAAAAATTATATACCAAACGCTTCCTTACAAAAATATCAAGGACGAGGTTAAATTGAGCAAAGTTTAGTGGATACATCCTTAACTTTCAAAATATAAGAAAATAAAATTGTACAAGTTGAGGTTTTGTATTTTACCCTAAAAAGTAAAAATAACAATCCAGTAGTGATTTTAAATAATTTTTGATGAACTAATTTATTAAATTATTTATTTTATAATATTTCAAATAAAAAAAGTAATGTTATTTATATAATTTGTTGAAATGATTATAATTAGGTTTAATAAAAAAATATTTAAATAGAATCATTTGAATTCAAATGGAGTTACTTAATGATATTTATAGTGATTAAATAGATATTAGTTCATTGTTGATTAATTGGAAAGTGATTTATTTCAACTGATTCTATTGATATTATGATGAAGATTTTTATACTACCGTCTCATTTTTTAGTCGTAACATAATGTTTTTTGTACATTTTTTTTAGTATTAGTTAATTATTTTTTATTATATTTTTTTGATATTTTTTTACAATTTTTTATACTTACTATACTTAACATTCACTATTTTTTTTAGAATTTACTTTTTTTCGTGTAAAATTTTTTTAAAAAATCTAAAATGATATAACTTTTTTTCTCACTTATCATTTTTTATTTTTTATTCTTATTTTTTTATTTTGATATTAATACCACAACTTTTTGATCTTATTAATTAATATCAACAAATTAAAAAAATAGGAGTTGAGAAAAAAAAATATTTTTGGGCCAGTAACATAATTACACGCCTGAGACCACTGCTTTTATCCACAGTTTTCGTCCGCATTGGTGTGGTTGGGCTCCCAATAATTAATTTTGATTTATATTATATTGGTCGTTTAGATGCATATTAAAATTCTTATTTTTATTTTAGATTATATGTTTTTATAATTTTATTAACATTTTATTTTAATCTTCATGGTATAATTTCAATTAATTGAGTTTTCAAAAATTTGGACGCCCTTTTAAATATTCAATTAATACTATTTATTTGATTGATGTAACAAAACAATATCATCCTACACATTTTTATTTTCCACATCAGATAAACATCTACCTTCAGTACCACGTCGTTTTGGGGTGCTAAGCTACTGTGCATCTTCCTCATAAAGCGTTGCTGGAGAGTGAATCGGTGCCTTTTTACGGTGTTTGAGTTGTAGTTGGATTTGATTGAGTCAATTCGTCGACAAGAAACATGGGTTTGATTGGTTCTGGTTTTATTCTGGGTCTGGTTGGTGGTGTTTTCCTTAGCTTCTGGGTAAGTTTGGATTTTATTATTGTAATAATGGCTAATGGATGAGAGAAAGGCAATGACTTCTATGCGGTTTTGGAGTTGAAAAAGGAGTGCTCGAATTCAGAGCTCAGAAATGCCTATAAAACTTTCTTCTTTTTTCTGAACCCTGATTCTTCAAAATCCGTTCATACATATGGGACTTCTTAAAACTCAAAACCAAGCATCAGAATCAATGTTTTATGGCCGAAACAACCCAATTGATCAGATTGACACATTATAGGTTTTCTTTATTCCATGAGGAAAAGTATTTCTATTTCCTCTGTTCTAGGATTTGTAAAGTGAATTTCAACCCATTTTGTGGAAATTTTTGTTATCTGCCCTGGGATTTCAAAACAATTTCAACGGGGAAGGTTCACTCTGAGTTCATTGAATTCTCCAGCTCTCCAGCAACGCTTTCACGAGGAGGATGCACAGTGGCTTAGCACCCCAAAACGACGGCGTGCTCAAGGGTTTGTTGAGACGTGAAAAACGAAAATATGTAAAATTATGTTGAAATTTTGTGTCTCTTTATTAACGGTATTAATTAAATATTTAACTGTAACAATTAAAGTAAAAATTTTTAAAATTATAAGTATTTAATTAATTAAAATTAAATTATAAAAATAAAAATAAAAATTTAATAAAATTATGAGATCAAAATTTATATTAAAACATTTTTCATGCCAAAAGATTTATTAAAAGTTTAAATTTATATAAAATTATTCTTACGAAATGTATTAATACTCTGTCATAAATCTATCATCATAATTCTATTTTTTATTAGTTTCATCTAATAATTAAAAATCTTATCAATATAATAAATAAGAATCAACATAAAGCATTATAATTTAATTAACACCTTTATCAATATTAAGAAAAAAAATTTCATAAATTATGAGTTCAAATTCGACCTCCATCACTTACCTCTACTTACCTTTAATAAAAAAAAAAATGAGCATAAAATTCGCCTACTGCTTTGTTTCATTCGTTGAACTTGAAATCTTGAATACAATTTTTTGTTACATTAAAAATTATCACATCATTTAAAAAAAACAAGTTAACGGCGGAATCTTATTTGGTTCATGGCATATTCAACTTGACGTCATATAGGAACAGTTGGAAAAACTGGCATTGGCCAGTTGGCAATTAAGTCCTCTTTTGGTATTTAATTTTTGCCGCACGTCTTTACAGGTAACTAATTATTTTATTTACCATGTGGACTACACATAGATTAAATATCGTTTATCTTTATTATTTTATAAATAAAAAACTCATTAAGCAATAAAAAGGGAGAGAATCTCTATTACGTGAACGAAGACACAACTCAAAAATCACATTTACATAATTAATAAAAATAAACAATAAAAATTATAATTAAAATAGTTTTATAGTTAATAGTACGAATTATAGAACTATGCACGGCGGAGCACGGGAGCAGGTGATGATGAGACCTGACTGGGTTTGGAAACACGTGGTGGGATCATCAAATGATGTATCCGGCGGGAACCCACAAGGAAGCTTCCGTAACCGCTAAGGTGGGCCCCGCATCCAATGCTTAGCTGGCTCCGTGGCTCAAACCGACGGCGACGGGGCCGTTTGGCGACAGCACGCTGACGTCATACTCTGTTCATCATTATCCATGCCACGTGGCGGGCCATGCACCCTGACATCATACCACTTGCCCAATGATGTTAGCACCGATAATGCGCCTTGCCCTATGGCTGCCCTTGGATTTCCGCACCCTCCGCGCGTGTCCCTCACTTCACATACGCCTTTTTCTCGTGATCATTCATGTGAGCTTGTCATCACATCATAATTCATGGGTAAAAATTTTACTTTTGCTCCTTCAAAAATAAGAAGTATTAATTGATTCTTTTAAATACAAATTGTGTTATATTCATGTTAATTTAAAGAATTAATTGATATAAATATAAATTTTTAAAAAATAAATTATACACAAAAAATATTTTTAAAATTTATTAAACTTATTTTTAGATAAGTAAAATAAAAAAATTATAATTTATAAGAACCCATAGAGTGAAACGTATTGCGTGTTTTACCTGTACAAAATTTTTCCTTTAAAGGATACGCACTATTTTTTTTTTCACAATAATAAGTAATTTTTATTATTATTTAAAAGTAGTTTGATATTTTGGCCAAACACAAAAAAAATGCTTTTTAAAAAAGAAAGCAATTTTTTTTCTCATTGGTAATTAGGTCAAATAAGTTATAAAAATAATTTTTATAGAAATATCTTCAATCATAT
>JASKGM010000013.1:13390596-13402685 GCA_034509205.1 Ceratonia siliqua | reverse complement strand
TTAATATTTTTGAGGCCTACATGTGACGTCATTTTATTTTTCATTTTCTTCAAAACATAATAACATAGAAAAAAAAATTATTTATTTATTCTGTTTTAAATTATCTGTCATTTAAAATAATCGGATAAGAGTTAAAGAAATTATTAAATAGTTTTAATTTTAATAAAAAATAATTATAATTAATTAAATTATTTTTATTAAAATTAATTTAAATTTTTATTAATATTTTATTAAATATAATAATTAATAATAATATTATTAAAGAAAATAATTAATATTTTATTATTAATGTAAAATGACAGATAATTTAAAACAAAATAAAATTTTTAAAATGACATATAATTTAAAATAAATGAAATATAAAATAATCACCCACAATTGAATCTATCATTAGCTATATGATGATGTTCTAAAATATGTCGTGAATTATGTCCCCAAGTTGTTGGTTTCTTCGTCTTTGCCAACTTACACAAGAAAGATAATATACTACTAATAAAGGATTAGGACGTGGCAACTGATGCTTGGACCTACGCGTCTTATATGGGCGAATGGAGAAAGATCAATTTCTAGACGTTGACAGCTTTGTTGCTATAATAATTTTAATATTAAGTTAATGTGATTTTTTATTGAATGATTTGATATTATGTTTGGACGATTCTAGAATATGGAGATGAGACATAAGAGGCGGACATGAGATGAGGTAAAAGAGATATCAATCTCCAAAGAGGAACGCTAGTAGTGCATTCCTTTATTGATTATCTAGATGATATAAGTTTCTAATTGACTCAATGAATTTCAATGTTTGATCATTTTTTATTTTGAATTTATCTTGTCTCTTAGAACTTGCAATAAGAGACTTGCAATGGCTTGATCTGCATGAGACAAAATAAAAAGTATTGCTTTCAAAAAACTTTTGATTTTCACCGAAATTTTAAGTGGGTGAAGGTAGTTGATTCATGTGGATGGAATTGTAAGTTTGAAACCTGATTCATTTTTATATGCCAATATGCAGATCTTTTCATGGATTTATGTAAATGAGTTGGAATGTAAATAAAACAAGCTCATCCTGGCTGCGGCGAGGTGCTTGAGACTTAGCTGATAACCAATCTTTATCTGTTGGACCACATCTCCTGTGGTGGTGTATTTGGTCTTGCTTTTCATTCTCCCTTGTTCAGGAGTATATTATAGGATGATATTTAAATGGAAAAAAATAACAACGATAACATTAAAATTGTGGCCCTTCAAGTGAACATTTTACCTCGCCCCATGTAGAAGGAGTCGTTATCTCGAGTAGGTATCAAAAAGCTTGATGAATCATTACATATTTAGCATAAATTTAAACCAGTTTTTTTTTTAAAAAAAAAAACTTATAATTCTGAATTGGTAAGCTGTCGGTGAGATCGTGTACTTATGCAAGCAGGAATTTTCCAACAATCATATTAATATAGGCATAATTATGTTAGTTAGTTGTAGGCACAATTATATGGAGCACCTAATAAATACATGTCATTGATCTTGATAAAAATGTTTAAAACGACATTACTTAACTGCTAGTGCATGATAATTAGAGTCATGTTATGGAAATTGGTATAATATTGGTGATCTTTAGCGTCTGGAATGAGCTTCTTAAAATTTTTTGCTTTCTGCCTACAATCGTGACGAACCCACACCCGACTCTACAGAAACAGAAGATAGATTATATAACATTTAGTTTGTGATTTGAACCCCACATAAAGATTAAGATGACAGAGGGAGAGGTGATTTCAGGGTGTGGGTTGTTCAGTGGTCATTATAACTCGAGGGAAAGGAACAAAAGGAAGAAAAGGTAGAAGCAACACGAGTAGCCAAAAAAAGAGAAGAGGGGCTTGGGAACCTTTACAGCTACGAAACTGTCGGCGAGTTAATTTGGGGTCCAGGGGACCATAAACATTCCATGGTCCACCAACGCTGGCGCTGCTCTATCGACTCCCTACACGTACAAGGTACAAGCTCCCTCTTTCCCTCCCTATCTAGACTAACCTCAATATCACAAGGCACCTCATGCTTCTTTCACGTGGGACATACCTGTTTTGTTGTTGAAAATGCTTATGTGAACTCAAATGCCAAGGACAGTCCCCATTCAATACTGTAAACACTTTCAATTTCAAGGTACCAGCACTTTTCTTAATGGTTTGCCAGAAGCATTTAATGCTGGAAAGTACTACTGTCTCTGATCTAAATGGAGGTCTTCACTCGCTCGCTGCAGTTTTAATTGCAACAAGAATAGTTTGCTACAAACTTGATGACCTAAAAGTTTTTCCAACTCCAAGCAATGAATCAGAGTGACAGATTTTCTTGCGTCTTTCATGTTATTTTATATGGGTTCACGAGGGCAAGTGCATTAATGTAACATACATATGATGAAAATATTGAGTTCTAAAGCTACAGCAGATGAAGTAGGGAAGAATAGCTGAGCCGAGAGAGACAAACAACACATGCGTATCTCATTTCTATAGCAACAAATTTCTCTCCTTCACAATCATGTAGGGGACCATGTGACAAAATTTCATATAAATGCTATAGGGGACCAATTACACCCTATATATCCTGTGACTTTAATTTCTCCTCATACGATGATCAATATACAATCATGACTCAAAATTACATTTTATGGAAGCCAAGCGAGGTTTTATGGAAGAGTAAACTCAATTATGGGTGGCTGTTGCTGTTCAAACCCACTGCAGCGACCATGTTCTGACATTTGCTCCCTCATGCCAGACTCGCAGGCAGCTGTTCCCATTAGTTCCTGCAAGACCAGCGAGACAAGCTTCATTTTTACAACGTGGGATTGGCTTTCTCATCATGCTTTTCCAGATGAAAACATGTTAATTGAGCAAGTAGTAACGGCAGTATTTGAGTACTGCAGCAGATATCTAACACTTAGCAGTATGCCGAGGACGGACTTAACTGGATTCGACTTGGTTAACTAGTATTTGATCTGAAAACAGATTTGGCTTGATAAACATTATATACTTTTGCCACTAGATGTGATTTTGCTGGTTACTATTCGGCTAAAAACAGACAAAGTCTTGAATCATTTCCATTGAATTATGGCCATCTGGAAGGGGTTAGCTGACTCTGGAACAAGAGCGAGATTGAGTTTTTCTTTTTTTGGGGTAACAGCGATATTTAGTTGAGTAACTAAAGAAAGTAGATGCAAACAATTAACCATGAGTGCTCTAAGAATTGAAAATAACATACTAAAGGCCAAGAACATCCTTATCAAAGAGGTAAGGAATATACAGACTGATAACTACAAGAAGATAGGAATTTCACTTTCTTTGGATGCAGCGATGGCAGTATATAGAGTGGCCTGCACATAACAAGAATATCAAAAAGTACAACATACTCACAAATTAAAACAGAAGAGAGTAAAAGCCTAAAGTAGAGGAACTGGAATGAATGAGGCGAATTTGCTAAATATTTAAGCGAACCACGCCATGATGTAGAGGAAATACGTATTCAAGTAGTACAAGTATTGTTTAGAATGCAGCAGAGTAGTACATAATTTGTCCTCTTACGATCAGATGGAACAAACCAAAATGAAAAGAAAAAACTAATTAAAGAATTAAGGCTAAAATTTTAAAACTACTTCATATCAGAATCATCAAGAAGAAAAAAAAAGGTACTTGAGAATTCATATAAACATTACAAAACCCCAATGTATCAAAGTAACACAAGTATTCTCGAGAATGCAGTAGTTTATTCACAGCTATAATTGGAACTTTACTTAGAATCAGAATTAAAAAGTAAAATAATAAAAAAAAAAAAAAAGATAAAGCTAAGCAAATCTAGCATTGGACTCACCTATATGGACTGAGAATCGCAGCTGAAACCCAGACCTTCCTGGTCAAAGGGTCTACTATTCTTCTGTCAGAGGAGGCTCAAATCCGTTAGCACCTGATCTGGCGCCGCCGTATCCATCTCTAGGCCACAAAACATTTCCATACATATGTTCCCTTTGTTTCGAAGAGCCAACGAATGTGATCAAAGTCCGATGGATGGTTCTGTGCTTTAAACGAGTTCACAAGGAAAATCCTTTTGTCCAACTTGAATTTTGCCACAGAAGGTAATGGCAGGGCCTGGTCACACACTCCAAATAACAATCTCTGTAAATTTTAAATCCACACTCACAAGAACTGCTGGACTTGCCTTGGATTGCTTCCGCATCACAATCTTTCATTCCACAAATCAAAGGCCCATAACGAAATTGGGGGAAAATGGAAAGAGGATTGATAAGGATGAAAGAGTTAATGGGGTGAAGTGAGAAGGAAGTAGAAGCAGAAGTAACTTGTGCGTTGTGAATGATGAAAGAACGATAAGAATTTGAATTTGAGGAAAGAGGTTCAGTTCAGTTCTCTATGGGTTTGAAAGAAAGGATTTAATTGTAATGCTCAACTGATTTGGATCTCAGTTTGAGATCATTGGGTTTGCCTGCAATGTCACAAGACTCATAGCAGATTTTCAATAATAATTAAAATGTAAGTTAAATAATTACTAGTAAAAAACTAATAACTTAAGTTTACATTAAATTTTAGTAATTAAATAATAATTAAAAAACACATGAAAACTCATTCCCTCAATTCCAAGAACGCTATAAATGGCTGAAAACCTCCCAAAATGTCAACTTTTACGCCTTGTACCTCAACTGCTATAAAATTAAAACCAGACTACGCTATCCAATATGCACTTTTGGAAAGTTAGATTATTTAATCTTTTTATCATCGATTAACAAAAATAAAAATTACCAGTTTATACAGTGCATCAAATCATTTTTTTATTCAAAAAGTGAAATAATTACTCCCTAACTAATAACTACCCACAAATTACAATATTCTATTTTCTAATTTAAGATATATAAGTTCAAGAAATCAAGAGACCAAAACATCTTCAAGACATCAAATGTATAGATATTGGAGCCAGAGAATACACATCAAGTGCAAAGTTGTAGTTCAATTACAGGGACATGGATTTGATAAAATCTATTCATACGCAAATTTTCTTTGCCCAGTTTGAGCACCCATAAAGAAAGGCATCGGCAACTTGGCATAAATTGAACGAGAAATGAAAATCTGTGCAAATCCCAAACACCTGCTCACCCGCTTCCTCTCAAGAAGGTGATGGATCTTGAAAATCCTAGGGTCCCCAGATCCTCAGACCCTCGTAATAGATTGTACTTCACAGACAATGCAAGAATAGAGAAGTATCACTCTCCCGACATTCTCAAACTGAAGTGCATCATCATAGTGCCGAAGACACCGTCTTCAAACAGAAGACAATTTGATTCCCCAATGTCCAAAGACGTTAATGAGCAAGGCAAGCAGTCATTCAAATGAGAAATATGACTAAAATAATATCTCCTTGAGTATCAAGAGGACTAGCATGATGAAGCACATTATAACAAGCACAGTTGCACACATAACCATTCCTCCTTTTTTCTGTGTTCTCTCTGCCTGCAAGTACAGGTTTAATATATCTATAAATGACTGCAGCAACTAACAAATTCCAAAAGGCAGCTAAAAAAAGCACCAAATTGCATAAGCAAGTCTGAGCAAGTAAGATAGAAAGAGAGAACAGAACCTTCTCCAACTGCTTAAAGCCCTCTTCAACGGATGTAGCAACACTCTGAATGTTGTAGTCAATTCTATCCACAATTGTTCCCTGCAGGAACATCAAGTCTATCAGTCACATTTCATTCTTTAAATCCATCTTATACAAGGGTGGGGTACTAACCTGGTCTATCACAAGAACAGAGAGATCCTTCATAATCTGAGCCAGTTCATTCACTGATTTGGTGACCTACAGCACATTTCACATTGTCAGACAAGGAACAGAAAGCGAATTATCTTCGAGCAATAAAACAAGTGCCTTCAAATTGCCTGTTCAATCTCTCTTTCCCTTTCCTCTGAGTACTGCTCACTTTTCTTTAGCTTTGTTTGTTGATGTTCACTGAAACCCTGCATCATCAACCACCAAATATCATTATCTTTTCTTCAGATAAAACTTCACCCAGCACAGAATAAAATGCCAATATTACATAAAATGCTCCTTTTAAACTATCCGTTGCATGAAAAGGACAAAAACAGTTGGCCCCAGAGATTAATTTAAACTGAAAAGCAAAACTATCCTAATGAATCACTACCTCCCTCTTAAAAAAACCTCGAAGTTTATTAAACAACATGCCAACAAACAATGTCTCCTGTAGGCAAACCCAGGTAGTGGATAAATAAATCCTCATATTCTCACAAATGAATATAAGAAAAAATAAAGTTACAATCTGTAGGAAAGAAAAAGGAATCATCAACAGTCACTTGGTAATGAAAAAGAAATGCAAAACATCTAATTTCACAGTATAAAATTTCTTAAATATTAGGCCCTTCTAGAGCAATGAGTTACATCAAACAGTATACCACATCACTAAATCCATCTTGCTGCAAGCCAAATTTATTCCCATTCAAGTTCATCTCCAAGTCAACCCCATCATAACCCTGCACAATCAAATCCGAATATAGACATCAGTGAGGTAATATAAACTTATTATACTGGTGTAGCTCAAGGCTTAACAGAATTGAGGGTTGGGATAGAGGTCTTATGTTTGATCACTTGTATACCAAAAGATTTACAAATAGAATAAAAATGAAGGAGTAGAGAGTCCTTAAAAAAATAAATTGATGAGTTAGCAAATAAGGAAGCAAGACCAACAGAGATGGTGGAAGAGGGACCATAGGATATTGGAAAGGAGCAAAGTTGGCTAAGTATGAAAAAGTGCAACCTCTTTTTGCTGCTGCAACCGTTTCAAATATGTTGACTGCTTTCGCCGGAGGTCCATTGAGAGATTCTGAAGGTCTGTAGCAAGGGAGCGCTGCCAGAAGTAGATACAGGGTAAGTAATAAATGGTGGTAATTGTTGCCAAGTAATAAACAAAAATTAGCCTCCTATAAATAGATTAAATCTGGAAGCATTTAATCAGGATAAAATATTCTTCTTTGTTAACAAGCCACCTTCAAGGAACAATTTTCTCAAAAAAAAAAATGACAGAATCAGATGTGAGTAAAATCAAAAGAACACGGGACGCAATATGTAGACAGGAAATAAAATTCATGATTAATATGTCAAAATCACGGAGAAACAAGAAAAGGTCTATGGGACTTTTCAGGGAAGGGAGAGGCTATTAGGCTAAAGCCATAATTCAACAAAAGGCCAGCAAAACATAGTTTCAATATGTCCACATGGTAATATATAACTTTTTTAAAAAAAAAAAAATTACCTGCACATTTTTTCTGACATTCGAATCCTCAGAGGACCCACTAGCGGCAGAAAGTCTTTTTAGCTTCATTTCAGACTTTCTCAAGAGAGCTGTAATCTCCTGGGTGAGAGTTTCAATCTGACGTTGATCTTCTTTGCTGTCATCAAAGGAAGGCATTAATGCCTTTGCATGAGCTTTGACTAGCTCAGACATTTTGACCCGAGCACGTTGTATATTTGCAGCTATTTCTTCAGAATCATCCACCCAAGATGGCGGCAACCCCACGGTAAAAGCATCTCTAATGGACCAAGGCATAATTTCTAAATGAGACTTGAAGTAAAATAATGGACTAAGCCGTGCAGGTTGAGGAATTCATAAAATCTATAGTCAAACACTAAACTTCCGCATTTAAAAAATGCCAGATTAGAGGTCACATTCTCCTCACTTCTCCACCAGCCCCGTGATTCTTTGTCACACTAATAACTTTCTAACTTCCCAAACTCCAAAGAAAATCTATCAACTCAACAAAACAATTACTTCGCAGAACAATTTACTGTAAGAGATAGTAATTCCCACCTGATATATGTTCTTTGTTAGATGAAGCAGATATCAAGAAAAGATCTTCATGGTTTCATTGCCTCAAGGGCATGAGTTTAAGTAACTGAAGTGGAAAATAATAAATCAAACTCCACTAACTCCCAGATGTCGATTTCAAAAACATGTCAGGATATTGAAAATACTCATTCAAAATTCAAAAGGAAAGAAATAAGGAAAAAGACGTAGCCCTGAGGTTTAATTTCCGATATGACAATACAAATCCTGCCGAAGTTAGACAAAAGAGTCTCTGAAGCTAAATTTTGTCATCGTTATTATTGCTTTTCCTTTCAGTTATCAGTAATTTGTTTTCTACGTAAAGAGGGGGAGTAGGAAAAAGAAAAAGAAGGAATACCTAGACGGACCTGGATCTTCGGTGCTCAGAGGAGCATATGAAGATGGATTGGAACGAAGAAGTGAAGTGCTCACCATTTCAATGACAGGACCGCCGGAACCAGACGCTGAGGAAGATAAAGGAGCGCGCACGCTCTTGACGGCATCTCTGTGCTTTCTGAACTGTACAGTTCGATTTCTGGTGGCCATTGAACCCTAAAACCTCCGTAATTAGGTTACCACAGAACTGATAAATGGAGATTGGTAGTTACTAGTTAGGGAGCCAAACGTGAATACGAAATGATGTAACGAACAAGGATTGGAGATCAATCTCACAGGAATCAAGAAGTTTTTGGATTTAGGGAAGCAAAGCCAGAGGAGTCATGGGTCAGTTTCGTCAATTTGCTTTGATCTGATCAAACGGACGCATGCGGAAGAAAAGTGTCCAAGATAAGCAAGCATTAATTTTATTTATTTATTTTTGTTTTTTCACATTATTCATAAACCAAAGGCCTACATGATCCAAGGAGACTAGGTGGGCAATACAGATAGCAAACATAAAAGGCCCACGCTCCTGGAAAAGACAAAAGGTCAAATGGAGCAACCCAGCTTTAATGGGTTGGGCTTATCTGTTGGGCCTCTCTTGATCCAGGTGGGAATAAACAGAAACAAGAAGTAAACGGGCTTATACCGGTGTGGGGTAATAGTGCTTGGGGGAATGGTCGTTGAGGGCATTGATGAAAATAAGAGGGACGTTGAAGGGGTATTTCGGAAATATAGAATTAGCGGAAACCGTGTTGGCTAAGGAGCCATGCGCAATCCGAAAGTCCTTGGCGCTTTCCTCGTCCCTGCTCCTGTTTTGAAGTATAATAACCACCACCCAAACACTGAAAAGGAATCCATCCGCAGAGTACACAGTCCCATGTTCAAATCCTCTCATTTTTTTGTCAACTGCTTGTTCAAATACAAAAACCGACTCACTACAATTCCATGGAAGACCAGAATTGGACCTTTGGCCTCTCTACTACTTCAACAAGCTACCGCTCGAGGCTGAAGTCCCACTTTGGTGATTCTTTACTTTCCAATATTATTTCAGTGCTGTCTTTTCATTTTCTCCGTTTTTATGTGATGCATACAAGGAAATAGGTTTTTTTTTTGGTCTTACTTTTTTCTTTTTTATGTTGAAGCAGAACCCTGTATCGATTTTGAGGAAGTGGATGGGGATGATGAGTTAAAGACGGCTTATCCATGCCCATTTTGTGCAGAGGATTTTGATCTGCTCGAGCTATGGTGCCATATTGATGAGCATCATTCGATAGAAGCAAAGTCCGGGGTATTTATCTCTCACCCCAATTGGTTTCTCGTTGACATTTGATTTTATTGAGTTGTTATTTCTTTTAGCATATAAACAATTTCCGGTATCTCGTTTTCTTTTGATGCTTTAGGTGTATATTTTTTAATTTATTAAATGCAAGAGCATTCTATGAATGATAGGATTGAGTCTGTATAATGGAAAAGGATGAGACCATAAACAGTAAACTAGAACTCAATCATGAGCAATTACTAATCCAATGCAAGGAAATCTTCTATCTTAACTTCCTGGCCACAATGGGGCTTTGTTCGACAAATCAGTCTCTACTGTTAAGATTTATGCTATCCATTGTTGAATTGTATGCATTATAACCTTAAAAACCACCTTTGCCCTTTCTGTTGTTTCTTTGATGCTGCGTAACTATAATTTATCCAAGTTGGCATTTTGCATGGATGGCCACATTACAGTTCCATCGCTGTTTATCTCACATATCTGTGTGCAAATATTTACATAAGACTGTTTTGAGATTACCATGACAATCTTTTTTTGTTGTTTGGCAAACAAACTTCTTTTGTAGATATCAACTTCACAGTTCCTTTGTTGCCATTGAAAATTTGCGGAGAAAACATTTTTTTCATGTTTTTGTGTTTGGGAGTCAATGCATCTAACACTTACCTTCTATGTTGACAAGCAATACGATATGAATAATCATAGTTATGATGCTCACCTGTGCATCTACCGCTTCTAAAATATTGATATTACTGTTCTGTATTAATATCGCATTTGTCCTAAATTGTAGTTGACACTCATGTATTTTGTGAAGTGAAATCTTGTGTTCTTATTCGAGTGTTCCATAATCTACTCATGTCTATGTGGAATGAATAAATTAGAACACCATAGACATGAATAAATTAGAACTACTGATCCGGCCTTAAAAAGAACACCATATATAAAGGGTTAAGCTACACTCACAATAACTTTTTTTACAATCTCTCAAGAATTCTCCCTTGAATCACACACCACTACTCATTTTCACCGATCCTACTTCAGCTCAGCATTAACTAGTGGCTCAAAGATGCTTTGGTGAGACATTGTAAAATAATGGTTTGAAAGAGTAACTTTCCTCGTATATAAATCATGTGGTGGCTGACAAGGCCTTAGCTTGTACAACCTGAAGAGGAATTTCTAATATGAATCTAAATTACAATCTACCTGAGGCTGCTTTAACATGAACTTCCAAATACTCGTGTTGTTACTCAAATGTGAACCAATTTTGAATTCAATTGATTAATTGTATTATCTTCTCGATTAGAGTACTACCTATACTTGTTGGATTACACTTGCTCATGTCCAGTTTTATTTGTGTTTGCAGATTTGTACTTTATGTGACACGTGTGTGGGGATGGATATGGTTGAACACATAACAGCACAACATGCAAACATACTTAAGATATCCTTTCTGAGCTAGTATTTAGAAATGGTTTCGTTTATTCGAAATAGATACTTTTAATTTGTTGCAGTCTGGTCTTTTATTTTTTTTTCTGTTCCTCTTTCTCTTTCTTCTTGAACCGTGATACAATTTCCTTTACTGGAGATCACAGTCAACACAAATCAAGACTCCGTAAACTTGAGTGTTACCCAACTATTTCCCTGTTCAGAAAGGATCTACAGGATGGACACTGGCAATCTTTTTCTGCTGGGTCATCTCGTGAGATTTCCACCTCCAAGACAGCACGAGATCCATTGCTATCATTTCTTTACAATGCAGCTGCTGCTGATCAACGTGAAAGTGTGGAGCCTGATTCTTCAAGTGAAGTAAGCATAGAAGAAATAAATTCAAAAGAGTCGGTGTTAGCAAGGTATGATAAATTATCACTGTCAACTGTGTGTCATACCGCATTCCTCTTGAAGCAAACTTGGCTGAACATGCAAGTCCTAGCAAAAGAGTCGGTTTTCTTGGGTTCCCTTCCTTGAGAGCGTAATAGATAATGCCAAAAAAAAAATGCCATTGAAGATAATTAATTCACATAACAGCATTTATCTTTCTTTCAAGATATGTTTTAATCAAAATTAAAAAATCTTTCTTTCAGATATGTGGCCTGATCTAATAACATTTCTGATGATTGCAGAGATTTTCAGCCTTCTTTATCTGACAAAGACCACATAGGGAAAGCGCAGCGAAGTGAATTTGTACAGGGGCTTTTTATGTCCACTATACTAGATCCTGATTTCTGATTGAGACAATTAAGAACATTGATCGTTGGTTTCAATTTGACCTAAAAAATTAAAAGAGAGAGAGAAAAAGAAGCCAGTTTCTATCTTGAAAATGATTTTCATGATCAATATTTTTTGTTGTATACGCTAATACCTTTAGTATAGAGAGCTAAGCTATATGTAGGAATTAAATGTACTGCATATTCCAAGTGGCAATGGAATAAATAATTCAGAAAATCTCCGAACCCTATTCTATTCTCTCCCCCAAGATTTACCCTTACTATGGCTTACGAACTATCTACTACTATGAGATGAGGGGAGAGAATGCTTTTTGTTCAAGGCAGTGATGTT
>JASKGM010000013.1:13359865-13373629 GCA_034509205.1 Ceratonia siliqua | reverse complement strand
AGAGAATGGGTTATCTGGCAATATGGTTTGTCCTGTAGTGAAGAGGATAAAAGGCCACTGAGGTCTACAAATGGAAGGGGAGAAGGTGGTTGAGAGGGGGAGTCCTAGTGCCCATGTTGCTAAGGAAGGGTTCTGATTATTGTGTTATTGTTCTAGTTTATTTCTGCCATTCCTGGTGTGTTGTTTTCTGTCATTGAAGGATTTGTGGTGCCTTCAGTGAGGTGTTGTTATTGGCTTTCTGGTGCTTCTTAGCTGCTGTTACAGTGCTGTTTTTGCACATTTTTCTCAATATATTAGAGTTGTTTCACTATTATTCTGGTGTATCTTTGTTTTGGAGTTTGGGTGCTCATCAGTAGATCAGGTTTAAACAGAGGTAATTTTCTGGTTGATATTTAGGTTCGACGTCAAGATAGCAGCAGCAGTAGCTGAGGAAACAAACCTGCCTTTTGTTACAGCAGAAAATAAGTTTGAAGCCTTGGTTCGTCGCTAAAACAATTATTTTTCTTGCCCTTAATATGTTGTATGCCAATTTCATTTAATTAGCTTGTTCGGGTAATCTTGCATTACATGCAGCAAAATATAGGCATGTTCATATTCTCATTTTGCAGGCTGCCCATGATGCTTTTGTTGAATCTAGTGGAGCCCTTAACACAGTTGCTGCTTCTCTAATGAAGATTGCAAATGATATACGGTTATTAGGAAGGTTGGTATGCTAGTTTTGTGATCACTGACAAATTACTTTTTATGTTATTTTTATTCTTCTGCGGGTTTTCATAACATTGTCCTTTTGTAGTGGTCCACGTTGTGGCCTTGGCGAACTCATTCTTCCTGAAAACGAACCAGGAAGCAGTATTATGCCCGTAAGATCCTCACACCTTGTGATTTGTGAACATACATTATTTATCAAAACAAGCATGTTTCTTGTTACTTACTATAGCCTGTTCATCTATTTGTCTTCAATTAAGATTTGACTGTAACACCCTATCATATTTTGTTTCAGGGGAAGGTTAACCCTACTCAGTGTGAGGCTCTGACAATGGTCTGTGCACAGGTAGACATTAATTCACTTTGTTTCATTAAGATGGTGATATGACCAATTGAGTACTGATTGTATGTAGGAATAGGATGCTTGGAGACTTGGAGACTTGGAGTTTCATTCCTAGTACTCATAATAAAGTCATGCATTTTGAGTTCTATAGTGACTGATTACCTTTTGAATTGGTGTTATAATTGACAATATATTTGATCTTGCAGGTCATGGGCAACCATGTCGCCATCACAGTGGGTGGATCAAACGGTCATTTTGAACTCAATGTGTTCAAGCCAATGATTGCTAATTGTCTCCTGCATGTATGTTTTATATCCATTGTCTTCTTAACTCTTGAAGTTACATATTACTTCATGAACATATGGAGCTTTTGGCGAACTTGTAATATAGTTCAAATGTGTTCAGACTTAAGAATAAACCTGATCAAATCAGCTAAAGCTCAGCTTAGATGAACTGCATTTGGATCTTAGAAAAACATTATCTAAAGGAAGTTGATTTTTTTTTTTATGTTTCACTTTATAGCCCAAGGTGCCAAATATGACAAGCAGCTTCAGTCCTTGTTGACTAGATATGCAACTATTTATGTGATGCATTGGACCAAAAATTTATCCTCTCGGCCATTTTAACTTAAGCCATTCTCTGGTATAAGTCAGATTGACTTGGCTGGAAAGTTAGAAACTCCTTGCTACTTTTGTGAAATAAGGATGGGGGTTGTAGATACCTTAGGCGCATTACTTTTTATATACTTTGTGGCCCCTTATTTCTAGAATTCCTGTGCTCATGTGATGGTGGTGACCATGGTGGGACATGTCCATTGTCAGGAAACTATGCGGGTTCTATGTTGTTGATCCCATTTGTATTTATATGGAACAAAATATCCTACTATATTACCTAGTAGATTCACTTATATACTTAATCTTCATTGTTATTTCTTATATGTAGTCACTTAGATTGCTTGGAGATGCATCGGCTTCCTTTGAACAGAATTGTGTAAGAGGTATTCAAGCTAATAAGGAAAGAATTTCAAAATTATTGCATGAGGTGAGTTAATTGACTTGTACAAAATAATTATACTTGATGCCATACGTTAGATCCCAATGCTAATTGATTTTCTTGTTTTTTGATATTTTAAATCACCTTGCAGTCACTAATGCTTGTCACGTCCTTGAACCCAGTAAGTTTCTACCTGTCTGAGTTTTAGGTAACTCCCTAAACTTCACATTCTCTAATAATAGCTTTAATGCTTTGGTTCCAGAAAATTGGTTATGACAATGCAGCAGCGGTTGCCAAGACAGCCCACAAAGAGGGGACCACTCTTAAGGTGATAATTCCTTGCTAATCCTGAGATTCTGTTAATCTAGTGTACTTTTGATCTCTCTTGATGTATATGCAGAAGTTCTACTGTCTACTGACATGTATTAATTCTGAACAAATTAAATTCTACTCGTGCATATACTTCTGCAAGTTTTTTTTTTTTTTTTTTGCAATGCCATTTCAACTCTGTTATTGGTTTGGCCCAACCTCTTGGGTTGTCATAATGGAAAAAGATGTTTATATTGAGGAACTGATGCCTTTACGATGGATTTCTGTATGCTTTCTCTGCTGCCTATAACTTTTAACTGAGATATTTAAATTGACAAAAACTAATTGTGCAGGAAGCTGCATTGAAGCTTGGAGTATTGACCTGTGAAGAATTCGACAATCTTGTGGTGCCTGAGAAAATGATTGGCCCATCTGATTGACCGGCATATCAAGTTTTTTGAGTTCCAGGGATGATTCCTTGTTTCATCATATTCGGCCTTGAAGTATTATTTTTGAACCATATCCTTTTATTGGATTGAGAAATGTTGATCCAAATATCCAATAACGATAGTTTTGACTTCGAAAATTGATATTCTTGAGGGAAGTGCCCCTCCAAATTTGTAAGGAGACAATGTATTGCAGAATTTACTGACTCAAATAAAGGAAAACTTCTATTTGTCTGGCCATGCTTTTATTCGTTGCTCTTCTAGTAATTGCTAAATTCTGATGTGAGTTATTAGGAATTTTTTTTTGAAGTTTTATCATGCATAGGCCAAAGTGTATGTTTGTCCGTAATTCCTGTCTTTCACAACACATTCTCAAAATTGTAAATATCTGCAATTTACTTGCTGCTGAGTGTTGAGTTGGCTATTATTAGTTTAGTGAAGCTATAAATAATCAATGGTTCATTTGGGATGTCCAGATGCATTGCATGGCCAGTACCAATACTCTAGGGGAAAGCAGTTTTAGGCGGAAAATTATTTGCTGGCACTCTATTAAGTTACTGCTGTTGCTAAAACCAGGAAGTACTAATTTTGCAGGGTAAAGTAATTTGATTTATTGTTATACTTTATGACAGCCTTAAAAGTGCTTTTGCAGGAAAGACAGCGACTTCAAGGAAAGGTACGACCGTATAATTCAGATAGCGACAGTCTATACTACCAAGGATAACAAACGTATGGCCTTTAGCATCTGAATCCCTGCTATGGGTTTTCATTAATTTACTAATTCCTTACTTTTCTTGTAAATTATTATCTTCACCTTGCGGATGTCAATCTATGACAAGCCAAGCGTGTCAGGCCTTCAGCAATTCCTGCAATCTAATTTTATACTTTTATTTATCTCTCGTCCTTCTGTGTATTTCGAATATCAAGCAATGATCTTGCAGTCTAAGCTCTACAGGTCCCATACAGCAGGAAGAAGGAATTTTCTGCCACTGATACCATATACGTTATAGCTTGCCTTATTAGTCTTGTCCACTAACAAGTCACCTGGATATCCCGGATAAGCACCAGCGCCAAAAATCCCTGAACATGCAGTGACTGCTTCTAGTGGCGCCAAGGCATCCCCTTGAAAGTACCCAGTCTTATAAGGGTTAGTGACAGCTCCCACCAAAATAGCCGCAATGTTAATGACTATGCCATCGTTATCAACACCATTTGGAGCCACAAGAGCCTGGCCGGGGGGACCATATGCTGGAATAGCATAAGGCCATGCACACAGACCCGGGCATTGCACCAAAGGGTCTCCCACATGTCCATATACAACTCTTCTCTTTGCGGAAACCAAGATGCTATCATGGAAGCCGCATGATCCCATACAAAATCGCTCCACGGTTACATCTTTAGCAGTCAAAACCAAATATATGCCATTAGAATCTAATGGGAATATCTTCCTTGCTATTTTGTTCTTGATGAGATTGGCTATTTGAGCACGCTTAATGCTCTTCCCTTGTGAATATATGTCGCCTACTTGTTTGACAAGTTTAACAGTTGTAGAAATTGAATTGCCAGACCTGTCCTCGTATGAATGGATTGTTCTCCACCATGCTGCGACAGTAGCCTCTTGGCGGGGAAGAGGAATTTTCAAAGGATTGAAGGAAGAAAAGAAATCGGTAATGGAGCCTCTGTTTTCTCGAGAGAAGGCTCCATACCATATGAGGTAAATATTGATCCCTCTTGGTCTGGTCAGGAGGGGACCTCCGTGGTACTTGAGTATGGTCGAGGTCGGGGGTAAAGAGGAAGGTTGGTCTTGGCTTTGGCTTTGGCTTTGGCTTTGGCTTTGGATAAATGCAAATGACCTTGGAGTTAGGGCCAAGGCAAAGATGAGGGGAAATAAGAAGCTCTTTTGTAACATGGTTGCCATTCTCTGCTGAAATGTTCTCTCTGAAACTGACAATTCTTGCTGTGTGATGCGTCTTAAGAGGCTCGTTTTTATAGTCACCAGAGAGATCAATCATAACTCAGATAGGTGAAAGTAGCTGCTACTAGTTGCATTATTGCTGTTGAGTACTTTCTTGATATTACTTTGTTCTTGGACAAACTACAAAAACAACCTTCACTTTCGTCGACAAGTCAATGTAATTCGGCAACTGAAAGTAACAGTCCGAAATCCACTGTGGAAGATTAGTCCTCAAACGACATTTTCATGGACCTGTACAAATTTGATGAAATTTCTTAACAGTAAGTTGCCAGCTCTTTCCCTTTGAGCTGGCAATCGAATGAGTATGAATGTCTTAACTCTTTAAATATGGTAAAAGCACAAACTTTAATAGAAATTCCATGTTGAAATATTTTGCCCATCATTTGCTTGTAGACTTAGGTCATAAGGATCAAATAGTGTTAAGTTTGGTCTCTTTTTCTATTCTATTTACTCTCTTTATTCATTGTTTTTGACCTAATAGCATGGTATTTTATTTTCTGTTTTCTTTGAATCTTAAGTTTCGTTGTTACTTATATGTGATAAAATTATAAGAAAATTATAGACTTCAAATTATTGTAGAATCAGACCCCACGACGATTTTGATTTATTCCAACCTCTATTATATATGGTTGCTATAACAGAGTTGTGGTGTAAGGGGCAACTCGTAGCTCAGTAAAGATAAACGTAGAATGAATCAAAAGCAAAATGGAACACCTAAGAAAACAGTGCGACAAATAATGTTGTTGCTAAAACTGTGCTACATCCTAGTAACGGGACACAGTCAATTGTAGGCTATAAAAGTATAAACTATGACCTTTACCAAGTTTGTTTCTTTGTTTGATGGTTAAAATTTGCCCCCTCTTTTTCACAATGGAAAGTAAATATGTATGTGATACTTATGATAATAATTTTGATGGCAGCAGCACATTTTTTTGGTGCAGAACACTAATCAAGCATTGACGTTGGGATAAGGACATAAAGCTCAAGGTTGTCGAGTGAAACAGTATGAAGGTACGGGGACTTTTCCTGCATGTACCATGAAATTAGGCTAAGGATAACTTCAATGTCTCAGTCCGATGCGTAGTTAGAAGAGGCACCACAAAGGCAGTTTTGTAGCTGAACTTTCTCCTTCAGTGCTTTGCCTTTTGATTGGAAATTTGGAATGAAAGTCCAACCACTGAATCATTTGCCCTTTTCCTACTTATCTGGATTGGTTGACATCAGAATCTCTTCACAGATTCTGTTGTAATTTAATTTCACGACATTTGGTAATTGGTAGCACTGTTGGCTTAGATAGCCAATCTTTTATGCTTATCCTTCCACTGTACACACTTCTTTACCAAAACTGATTGTGCATGATTTGAATTAGCTTTATTAAAATTTAAGTGAAAAAATCACTAGAACTCTAATGAAATCAAATTTATGGTTTGTTTTGAATTTATAAATTTCAAAATTATGCAAATACAATATATACTGATAGTTTTTTAGTTGGCATTGACAAATCTCACTCAAGATTGATTCTATACTTAATGTGTTGTCTGTGGACACAATGTCATTATAATTATTTATGAAGAGATTCTGATGTCAACCAATCCTTTGCCCTTTCTTCACGAATAAAAGAAATAAAGTAGGACTTTCATTTCTTCAAATAGCCGTTAGTTCATTTATAAAAAGTCTCTGAGAGAATAATGCAACTATTTTAGTTTTAGTTTCAAAGCTTCTAGAGAATATGATTTATTTTGTTTATTTTCATGGAAAAGTTAATTATAATCCTATGTTTTTAAGGTTGTTTGCTCTTGCGGTTCGGTTGGTGTCACTGATTCAAGAGTTAAATATTAAAAATAAAAGTTTTCTGTAACAGACATATATAATTATATATGGAAGCTAAATATATTCCCTTTTTGTTTTTTTGTGACAATCTAGCTTTGATATTTAATACTTTTTGTTGGGTGAAAAAAAAAACATGTTAAATAGTTCAATGTAAATCTAATAGGCATACAAAAATGTTAATAAAAGAAGAAAAAAAGAATCCCACTGTAGTTGTCTTATTGACCAACCATTTTCATTTAAATAGTGGTAGTTATGTTAGTTATACAAAATTTTGAATATAAATATTTTCATAATAAAACAAATATTTTATTTTATTTATTAGTTTCATGATTATTTAAGAAAATAGTTATACTAAAAAAATGTGTGAATTTTAATTATTTTAATAGATGGTGATGTTATATCTACCAGAGTGTGCTTCCCCCAAATTCATTGAACATGGCCCAACAATCTGATTCAAAGAAGGAGGCGATGGATCTTCTTTTTCAATATTCAGCTCGTGCTTGCCTTGGATATCAACTTGAATAGCTTTTTTTTTTCCTTCCAATTATTAAATATGTTTAATCTTATTTATCTCAAATTAATGAGATATTAAAATTAAATAATTGTATCAGTTCCAAACGTTTAATAATCAAATTCTTCTTAAAAAAAACATAAAAATTAGAGAATCATAACACACACAATATTATTGGATAGAGAAACACTCATTTTATAAACAGTGACTTTCACAAAAAAATCTATATAAATACAAATGTCTAATTAACTTTATTTCTTTTACTATTTAATTATTGATTATATGAATAATTTTATGAGAATTCTAAATTATTATACAATAAAACTGTATTAGACATTTGGAAGAGTAGTTAACGAGGCATTAATATAACTTTTTTTTTTATAGTAATCTGGATATTTGACTAGATTCGTTGCATTTCAACCCCCGTTTAGTCTTCTCCTTCGCCTGATAAGGCAACTGGGTGGGCCCACTATTTCCATGAATAGAAAGCAAATGAACCGATCCATAGTTTTAGGCGTATTTCCTTTTCCCATAATTTATTTTATTTTATTTTATTTAAATCACTTTCTTTAACTAAATAACGGATCTGAAAATTCTCTCGCACGTGTTACATGTGAAAAGAAAGAAGCAAAATTGGGAGCAGGGAAAAGAGCGTAAAAAGTTCCCAGTCCACGCATCCGCGACTCTTCTTTGAATTAGTGAGGCCTTCTTTGTCCGTGAAGCTTTCGGCTCCATCTCTTCGCTCCACTCATGCTTCTACTTCTTCTTCTGCTGCTCTTCTTCATTGTCATGGAACATGTATCCTTCAAAGGAAATGGGCGCCTCAGTTTGCACTAACGCAACCGTGCAACTGCTTTGGCTGCCGATTTCTTTTGCTTGGTAATGGTAATTTTCTCATCACATCTGTTATTTTTCATTTTTGAATAATATTTGGTTTAGTGTCTGAACGCATGTTTGGATATCTTATGCTGATTGATAGCATTCCTCCAATTTTCAACCTGTGGCTATGGCCATAGGTGCCAAATGGGTTTATTCAAGTAATTGATGCTTATTGGTGCTCCCTGTTGATGTTTTATAAATTGTGGATACATGGTTCTGATAGAACCCGTATGAAATAATATTCTGTTCCCCCTCTTCTTGTCCTCCATACCCTTTCTGGAAAAGTATTTTGTGATGATTTCTTGTAATAACCTGTGCCATGGTTTTGTCAGATTTATTCGTACGGTTGCTAGATGATGGAGTCCTGTGATTGTATTGACACACAATGGCCCCAAGATGAACTTCTTATCAAATATCAGTACATCTCGGATGTCTTAATTGCCCTTGCATATTTTTCAATTCCTGTGGAACTGATATATTTTGTTCAAAAGTCTGCATTCTTCCCATATAGATGGGTGCTTATGCAGTTCGGTGCTTTTATTGTTCTTTGTGGAGCAACTCACTTCATAAACTTGTGGACATTCTCCGTGCACTCTAAAGCTGTTGCTGTGGTGATGGCAGTTGCCAAACTCTCATGTGCTATTGTATCGTGTGCGACTGCATTAATGCTTGTTCACACTATTCCTGATCTGTTGAGTGTCAAAACTCGTGAATTATCTCTTAAGAACAAAGCTGAAGAGCTTGACAGGGAAATGGGACTTATTCTTACTCAAGAAGAAACTGGAAGACATGTTAGAATGTTGACTCATGAAATTAGAAGCACGCTTGATAGGCACACCATTCTGAAGACCACTCTTGTTGAGCTAGGTAGGACTTTGGGCTTGGAGGAATGCGCATTATGGATGCCATCAAGAAGTGGTTTAAATCTGCAACTTTCTCATACTTTAAGCTACCATGTACAAGTTGGTTCTGCTGTGCCAACAAACCTTCCTATTGTCAATGAAGTTTTCAATAGCCCGCGAGCAATACGAATACCACACACCTGTCCACTGGCCAGGATCAAACCTCTTGTGGGAAGATACATGCCACCTGAAGTTGTTGCTGTGCGGGTGCCTCTTTTGCATCTCTCAAACTTTCAAATCAATGATTGGCCCGATCTTTCTGCAAAAAGCTATGCAATCATGGTTCTGATCCTCCCCACTGATAGTGCTAGAAAATGGCGAGACCATCAGTTGGAAATTGTTGATGTTGTCGCAGATCAGGTTCCTTTGATATTTCCTCGTTATTATTGGCTGCTTTATAATCTTGTGTCTCTCTTGTTTGTAATTGTATATTATTTTCAAGTTTTCTTAATTCCTAATTACTTGCTTCATTGCTTGTGAATACGGAAACAGTCCCATTCACTGGAACTTGGAAATGCTCTTTTGACTAACGAGGTAAACTTGTTGTGGAGTGAGATATAAGAGTATTAGGAAATGGCTATCGACCATTATCATTGCCTCAAATAATAAAAAATTTATGTTGTATAGGTTATTTCTCAAATTCTAAACTCACTTTGCAAATAAAACTTGGTAAATTTAGTAACTGTAACATTTGATAACATCTCTGAGACTAGAGGTTGAGTTAATCGTTTACAGCTCTATCTTGCATAAATTCAATTGATACATGCAGTACCTGACTGCAAAATCTTTCTTCCTTGTTTCTGTATAATCCTCTTGGTCCAAATAACAACAAATTAACAACATGAACCTACTTGTTCCATTGTATGTTTTTCAGGGATATTTAGTTTCTTACTAGAGTTTTTGAATCACCATGTTAAATTTGCTTTCGTGATATTAGATATCTTGCCACAGTTGCCATTTCAAAATTTTACTGATAGTTTCAAGTGCTGCGAAGAATTTCATTCCTTTTATATGCTAGGTTGACTCCTTAGTTTGTGTGAACCTCAAATGTTGGCAAAAGGGGTTGCAATATTGTAAATAAGACATTTCAAACATTTCAAAGTGTGTATATTCGAAGTCTATTCCTCTATGTCTGAGTTTTTGCTGTTTCCAAACAGGTAGCAGTAGCCCTTTCACACACTGCTATATTGGAGGAGTCTATGCGAGCCCGTGATCAACTCATGGAGCAGAACGGTGCTTTAGACTTAGCTCAACGAGAGGCAGAGATGGCCATCCATGCTCGCAATGATTTCCTTGCTGTCATGAATCATGAAATGAGGACACCAATGCATGCAATTATAGCAATGTCATCACTTCTCTTGGAGACAGAATTGACTCCAGAGCAGAGGGTTATGATAGAGACAGCATTGAAGAGTAGCAATGCTTTGGCAACACTTGTTAATGATGTTCTAGATCTTTCTAGACTGGAAGATGGTAGCCTCGAATTAGAATTGGGAAAATTTAACCTTCACGGGGTTCTGGAACAGGTAACTAGATTTTCTGCTTCAGAGTTTTGAAACAGTAGAGTAACATTATTCTTGACCTTAAAAAACACTTATGTATTGTGTTCCTGCTAATCAATCTTAAAAATGCAGATCATTAATCTGATAAAGCCTATAGCATCTGTGAAGAAGTTGCCTATGACTTTAATTCTGGCCCCGGATCTGCCTATATTTGCCATTGGAGATGAGAAACGGCTTTTGCAGACTCTTTTACATGTTGTGAGTAATGCTGTCAAATTCACTAAGGAGGGCTATGTTTCTATTAAAGCATCTGTTGCAAAACCAGAACTTCTACAGGATTGGCGACCTGCTGAGTTTTATCCAGCATCAAGTGATGGTTATCACTACATACGAGTACAGGTTATGACTTGGCCAACTGGATTTTTTTTGCACTTAGTTCTGGAGCATCTTCATGTATTATAGCCAGATATAATGTGATCTAGTGCTTCAGATGTCTAAATAGTAATAAAGATATCTATCTTAGCATCCGTGCCTAGATGCCCAGGAATAAGCCAATAGATATCCGCCTATCTTGTTTTTGTCAAGATAGCTATTATTTGAAATTAATTGTGTTACTGCGTCCCATCTCCTTTGTTATTGACCCGAGCATCCCTGTTTGTGCAGGTTAAGGACTCTGGATGTGGCATTCTCCCACAAGATATTCCACATCTTTTTACCAAATTTGCTCGGTCTCGTAGTGGATCAGCTCGACCTAGCAGTGGTGCAGGGCTTGGGCTTGCCATTTGTAAAAGGTAGAGACAGAAACTAGCTTCTAAAACTGCTTTGAGCATGCATAAAGCTTGAAATATAGTTCTCCCCATCAGCGTAACTTTTGTCAATTTAAAGTTTAGATGCTGATTACCAAATGAGACTCCATTATTGCAGCTACTCTAAAGTGCTACTATTGTTTATAAACTAATTTTGATTTGTTAAATTCTTAACTCACCTTAATCACTAGCGGACCTACTTATAATCCGGTGGAGGCAAATGCCCCCACAACAATTTTATTTATTTATACACATAAAAAAAAATTTTGACCTCATAAAAATTTTTGTTTTGACCCCATTAAATTATTAATTCAAATAAATAAGTTCCCAACATAATTTGAAAAGAGTCTTACCAATTTAAAAAGCCTTTCATGTCCGAAACGAAGATAATAAAAGAAATAACACATTGATTTTTTAAAAAAATTGAAACTCTTAGGTATTCAAGATTTTTTTTTTTTAGGGAATTGAAAAGTTCAACTAATATTAAATTTGAAATTTTTTTATCATATCTTTTAAAAATTATAAAAAATAAATTTGTAATACCTTCAATCTTCATTATTCTATTTTGTTATTGATTTATTGTGATAGATTTGACACTATTCTTGATATTACATTATCTTGTTATTGTAATTTGTGTAATTTAGTGATTGAATATTAGAGAGTATAAAATTTTGTAACTTTTTTAATTTTTCAAGTACTGCAAGTATACAATATATTATGTAATTAATTAATTTAGTTCTATACATTTATGGTGCTTTTTAAGCTCCAGAGTAGCCATACTCTTGGAGTAGTATTTTATTTTATTTTTTTCTTATAATTTTTGTTTTAAAAGATTTTTTATTTTTTATTTTTTTATTTTTTATAAATTCTTTTAAATTGTTTCTTAAAATAAATAAAAAACAAAAAAAACAAAAATGAAAAAAATAAAATGCTACTTCAAGAGTATAGTTACTCTTTGAGTAGCTTAAAAAGTATATTTATTTAATGTGTGATTGTATTTTTTATTTTTAATATATTATAAATTGAGAAATGTTTTAAAAGAAAACCAATATTAGAATCTCAATTACTTATTGAAGTAGAAAATTCACAAATATTATTAAGACCATTCATAAAAAAAAGAATTCTTAGAAGATGAAAAAATAGAGATATTGTTGAAAATGAAAATATTTACTAGAAATAGAATACACAATTGTATATGAGATGAAAAATTGAATGATTATTTGATCAATACATAAAGAGATATTTTTAATAATATTAAAAATAAAAAAATTATATAACATTTTAAAAATATGAAAGCATGTAGTAAATAATAATTTATATTTTTTTATAAATAAAAATGATAAGATTATATATTTTATATAAGTACCATTAAATATAATTAAAAATTTAATAAAAATGATAACTATTTTAATAATATCTCTTTTTTCCCTTAATAAATTATCTCCACCTCAATTTTTGGGTCCGTGACTGACCTTAATATTGAATCAGAT
Organism: Ceratonia siliqua; assembly: GCA_034509205.1. Lineage (NCBI taxonomy): Eukaryota > Viridiplantae > Streptophyta > Magnoliopsida > Fabales > Fabaceae > Ceratonia > Ceratonia siliqua. The sequence continues at coordinate 13,360,938 of JASKGM010000013.1, read as the reverse complement.
TTGTAAATCTCATGGGAGGTCATATATGGATTGAGAGTGAGGGCATTGATAAAGGGACTACAACTACATTCATTGTCAAACTTGGGATTTGTGGCAATCCAGATTCAGCAGGGCACCAAGCTGCAAACAGGGGTCAAGCATATTGTCGAAGTGGAGACCTCACTAGCTATAAACCCTTTGTCAAAGATAATGATGAGCTAGGTCTGCCTAATCGACGCTATCAAAGAAGTCTTTAAAAGTCGAAAACAGCAAGGTTGCACTGGGGACTTGTACAAGAGATTTTGTTAGCGTTATTTAGGCCAAATGGTACAATTTGCAGCTTGCAGTAATAGATTAGTATTACTGTGTCAGGCATTTCTAACAGATTTTGTATAAATCGTGTCATTTAAATAAGCATGCGATTCAGATCAACTCTGTTTTTATTTTATTTTTTTTCTCTCCAACATCTTCCCTTGAATCACATGGAAATGCACTTTCATGATTTTTATTGAAACACAGCCACACAGGACATCGTTTAGTAAAAGAAATCATAACTTTGCTCTCCATACCATTAATGATTTGTCTGTAACCTTATACAACATTCAACATGTTTCTTACGGCATTTGTTAAAGAAATTAATATTTTCCCTATGTAAGTAATACTTGACTTTTATAGTAAGTTTTTAGATTAATAATGGTTTTAAATTTAATATATATATATATATATATATATATATATATATATATGCTTTAATCACCTACCATCGAGTTTTTTATTTAATTTTTTTTTAAATTATATATAAATATATCTCTAAATACAAATTTTTTTATTTATTTTATTTTTTTATTTTTATTTTAAGAAAAAAATTCAAAAAATTCAAAAACAAGTTACAAATTAAAAAATATTAATAATTAAAACATAATACTTAAAATATTCAAAAAGAGAGAAATTTTTTTTAATATAAATGAAAATATTTAAAAATATAAATAAATAAACAGACATTTAAATATACTTAAAAAAAAAACCTTCACAATAACTTCTTCCTGTTGTATTTAAATTGTTTTAAACACTCATTTGCTGAAAAGTCTAAATTA
>JASKGM010000013.1:13294422-13306844 GCA_034509205.1 Ceratonia siliqua | reverse complement strand
AGTATACACTTAATATGTTACTTGTTCCTTCTACAGTTGTTAGCTCATCTTGTTGGTTCTGTGGTTCACTAGTGGCTAGACATTTGAGATCTGAAGCATTTGACTTCTCTGGTAAAGAAAAGAACTCATGTTCAGCAGTTTATGATTAACATCCAAAAGAAGACATGTCAAGGAAATTATAAATTTATATATCATACTGCAATTGATGTATAAAAAGGAATAAAAGTTATAAAACTAAATAACACTCTTATTTGACTTTTTATTTTCTCAACTGATAATATTAGAAATGAGCTATTACCATAGAAAGAAGCCATGAACAATAAAAGTCAGAATATATGAGTATAAAATCTTAACAATGATTGTGCATCATTATCTTGTTAAGCTATACATTCACTAGCATTAGAACAAAGTAGAAGTTGGCAAAAATTTATATACAAGAGAATGAAAATTCTCTCAAAACTCTTAAAACTCTAAACACAATCCAATTTCACTATATAAATATATATAGTGAGTGATCAAGGATCTTTACAACTTCTGAAATAGTAATTTAGTTTTGCTGGACAGAAAACTATTTTGCCAAGCATTTGAAGAAGGGCCAAATCAAGGGAAATTTCGATGACTTCTAAAAACAATAAAAAAACATTTTTCCATGAACCAAAACAGCAAACAAAAAGATATACTCGTCCTTCATCATTTCCTACTCAGAATTATAAGTATCAATGCCTCTAATTTTTTTATAGCTATTTCTTTTAGAGTATGTATTTGAACTTTCATTCTCCATTTTCTCATATTGTTGGCAAGCAGACTGTGCAACCATCACAAAAGATCATTATTCATTAATATAAAATGTTGCTCACTTAACAGAGGTTCTTGCAGTGGTTAGGAAGGAGAAAACTTAGAGTTTGTGAACCTGGTTTTCAAAGGCACAAAATAATGTTGAAGATGCTAGGAGTTATCAATGGTAGTGTGCTCTAGAAGAAGAAATGAGAAGATTGAAGGGACTGTGGTGTGAGTTGATAAGAAGAAAGGAGAAACATAGTAACTTTCGGGGTAGAGAGAAGAGATAACCAAGAGGAAAATAAGAAATTTAGAAAAGGGGAAATGAAAAAAAAAGAATTTTTTTTAATTACTTTTGCCACGTGTAACAATCTTAGTTGTCCACACGCATGAATGACCAAGATTGAAGGAAATAATTAAAACACAATACTTAAAAAAATATAAAAAAAGTAAAGAAATTGTAAAAATAAATTCAAAAAAATACAAACAAACTTTAAAAATACAAACAAAAATAATTAAAAAAAATACCTGAATATATTGATACATTAGATGTATATTAAAAAATACCTTTAAAAAATAGTATAGCATAGTGTTAAGATGCAATTATTGGATACTACATGAACTGGGCTAGACTAATGCCAGTAAGCCTGTTTTCGTTTTGGGTTTCGTCGGTCCACAAAAGAAAGGGGCTATAATCAATGACACTGGGGAGCATGTTCTCAGCACTCGGGTAGCCGGGAAATTAGAGGAAAAGGGGTGGTGATTGGTGAAGGAGTAATTATAGTAGTGATCCCACTGTCCTTAATCAAGGGATTACCATTTACCGGTGCTGGTGCTCTCCTTCATTCTTAATCACAACATCATCAAATTGTATACTGTGGGACCTTTTCTTTTCACCTCACCAGTCACCACAGTCCACAATCTAATTAACCCATTCTCTATTGGCTTTTACATCATATTTAATTTGACCATTTTGTTTGCTTTTTCAAAATTACTAGTATGTCTCATTTTCATTGACCTCATATAAGACATATTTTAAATGGAAACATTGAATTGAGAAAATGAATTAGCATCCAAAACAATAATAATAATAATTAATGAATAGAATTGCGTGTTGGTCGTTTATTCACAAAATTAACTTGAATAGACAGATAGCAGGAAATCACAGGTTGTGGATGACTTTAGAGCAAAGAAAATAGGCAGGGCGAGGCAAAGGATCATAAGTCTTCCGTCTTGTATCCGCCAAGTCAAGGTCTATTAAACTATTATACATAATTAGCCAGTCTAAATAACATGACGTATGGCATATAAATATTAGATTAACTTTGAAATAACATGGTTTATGTCAACATCTTCCCTCTTTAACAATGAAGAAATTTTGTACAGTGAACAAGTATAGCGGTGGAAACTGGAAAGTAATAGAATGGTAACAATGGCCAAGTCGTCGTTGGATTGCGCTGAGTAATACATAACATCAGATAATGGCCGAATTTCAAACACATGTCTCATGAAGAGTGACCGTAAAAGATTCTTATGGACATGTGGGAAGGCAACACGATGCCAAGAAACGAATCCGCTTCTACCTCTAGCTCTCATCTTTCACTCTCCCTGTCTCTGCGCCCTTGATTAAGATAGAGTCAACCACTTAGCCTCTTATATCTCTCTTACTTTCCATTAAACAATCTTGGAGTTGGAGTGGAGAAAATTAAACCCACTAAGATATCAGAGCCCGGGGTAGGAGGAAGGCAAGTAAGACATGGAGGACCAAAGGGTCACAAACAATAAGCATGCGAAGAAGACGACCCACTTAAGCATAAGCAAGGGCAGAGGTGGCGGTGGCATTGCGGGGCTTCTTGTGTTTGGTGGAGCCTTGGCTGTTACAGGTCTGATAGCGGTCGCGACTTTTTCAGGCAAGAAAAATAAGGCAAAGGCAGCTCATCACAAACCTAAATCCCTCCCTGTTGTTGAACCCCAAGAATCAGACGACACCACCCAAGGCCTCCTCTCTGTTCTTCAAGATTCAAAGACCAATGATGAGAGCGCATGGTATACCCAAATTTATACACTTTTTCCTTTTTAGGGTTCTCTCTCATTCTTTTTACATGCGTACATGATAGGATACGAGCCTGTTCATGTTTTGTGTTTTTCTGTTTGTCCATAAATTAACTTTGCAGTTGCCCGACCAATGAAACATCAAATATGGGCATAAGCCAAATAAATTCCTCTGAGTTGGTCTCTACCCAAACTTTGATTCTGGTAAAATTCCAAAATTCATTCCTTTTCTGTCTTTGTCTTTTTGTAGTTAACATAATACGCAGCCTTCGGTTTGTGGCTTTTGCAAATTAAGAACTTTTATATATATCGCTGAAATTTGGTTCAGGAAAAGAAACTTGAACTTCAAATCAATAATCAAGGGGAAAGCCCAACCGGATTCCATCAGGAAATTGTGTTTACTGATGATTCACCCCTAGAAAGTGCGGTGTCATCGAATGGAAACGGGGATGGAGAAAAGTGCCTGGAGTCGTCATTTGATAGCCCCTGTTTCAAAGCAGAAGACGTGGACATGAGTGAATCTCAAGAGGCCCTAAATTCCATAGAAATAATTGAGGAACAATACGAGAATGCAACACCTGAAACAGAAGAAGAAGAAATAGAAGATGTCATCGTTGAGGATGATGGTGAAGATGTAGCCTTAGAGATTGGCGAAAATAGCTCACAAGCAACCGGAAGGTCTTCCCTGGATTCAAATGAGGCGGCAATTTGGCCTGCCGAGTTGATAGAGGAACCCCAACAACAATTCAAGGGAGGGATAGTTAATTTTCAAAGCGACGCAGAAGGGGCAGCCAAAACAAATATCTCCGCTGACTACCCCGATAGCTATGGTAGCAGTGATGGTGGCACGGATAGTTCTGAGTCTTCTGACTATCCTGGGAATGCCAAGGCCATCATATCAGAAGCAACTCCGAGTGAGAAAGCAAATTTGTATGTGGTGCTGAATGATCAACTATCAGTATCACAGTATTCATCTAGGTTGAGAACCTGGATTATCCCTATGCTGCTACTAGCCTTGCTGTTGCTTCTGCTTCTGCTTACCCATGGCAAACGACAGTCTATTTATGTCCTTGATGGTGGTAATTCTGTAATATCCCCATGAAATGTTTTATAAAATTTCGTACCCAATGTTAAAAGAATTTTCTTGAACGACTATACGCAACGTCTTTCGCTACTCAATTTCTTTCCGCTGGTATTTACAGAACCGGATGATGAAATGTTTCCAGGGCTTCATAAATTAAGCACCTTACACAAGTTAGAACCCATATTTCTGTCAACTTAAATTGAGAAAAGCAAAATTATTTTCAAGCGATATTTTTCAGAGAATGCCATTTGCTGACCAACCTGGCCACATTATGAGTACGCATATATAATCAAATTATTGATGAGTCCATCCAAAATATCTGGTAAGAAGTAACATTTTGGAAAAATTTAAGGTGTGTAATTGATTAGGTTAATTGATTAGGTTAAACTGTTAAACGAATCAAATCGAACCGAAAAAAAATTAAAAATTAACTAAACTAAACATTAAACAGTTCGGTTCGGTTAAATAATATCCTAACCAAACCATACACGATTCAGTTAACTGTTTAATTTTTTCAAAAATGATTAACCGAACCAAACCGTATGTATATAATTAATTAAATATATAAAATAACATTTATATATATAATTATAATTATAAGTATTATTTTTTAATATATAATATTTATAATATAATATATAATATTTATAATTTAATTTATTTGATAATAATTATTATTTATGATTAACTGAACCAAACCGAATCGCTTAACAATTGTTTGGTTTGATTCGATTTTTAACAAAATAAATTAATTAACCGAATTAAACCGAACTATTTATATTTGATTGGTTAAGTGTTCGGTTTGGTTCGAAACCGAACCAAATCAAACGGTGCACACCCCTAAAAAAAAATAGATCAGTAAATTTTATTTTTTTTTTGAAAAAAAGAAGTTTCTGCACAAGAACCTTTACAGTGTATACCCCTTCATGGCCTTACCCTACACTCTTTTCTATACACAATGCCTTGAATTGAGTCTTGGCTCGATTGGCTGCTGCCAGTTTATTTGGTTAGAGTTGGAACAGATATAGTAGAAGGAAACTATTAACAAAAAAAACACAAATGACTGCGACACTGCGGACAAAACTTTGTTCCCTGGTCTGCAATGGTTGGGCGATGAACTATAGTAGGCCTTGGCAACTGCCATCAACTAGCATTAGAGAACATCGTAATTTTCCATCAAGCTTGGCCAGCTGCAACCGGTAGACCATCCCAAAACACCAAGGATTAGATCTACTCTATGGCAGGCACTGACCTGGGAAACATAATTATTTGATATGAGTAGACCAGAAACACAATTGAAACGATCATAAAGATTAAGCACTGAGCATAATAAGAGGTTGAGACATGAGACAGTACCAAACTCTCCAACTTCCCGTCAACTTGAAATAACATGACAGCCATTCCCCTTCGGCCATCAATCTCAGCCTGGTCGATGAGTCAGTGTTACAAATATGACATGCAAAAATAGCATATTAAGTGAATAATATCAAAGCCAAATATTCAAGGAAGGTAACTCTTGCTCAGAGTTAGTTTTATCACTCACCACACAAGAACATATGGTTATGCCTGCAGTGGCCAATACTGTTGTGACCTCAGCCATCATGCCTGAAATAATTGTTTCCCAAGTTACAACCAAGATAGTGAAATTAGGTTTGTATGTCGTGCCAGATGAGACAAGTTATCCAACCGGAGCATACTCATGGACTTTTTAATAAAAGGAAACACACAGATAAAGATTTTTTTATTTTTTTTAACAAAAAGATTCATTTGATACCCACCACCCATGATATTACATTACCCTTTCTAGAGGGGAGAAGATGCTACTAACGCTAAGGTCATTGGCTACAAGGTCTAAAACATCCATTTTACTGGCATGGATACTATACATCCTGGCAAAAGAAGCAAATTTAATTAATTTTATAAAAGAATAAGTTTACCTCTTCGGTCTATGCAAACTACAGAAAACCATTGGATGGAGTGCCCTTCTATATTGTGCCACGTGGCAATTTTCTGAGCTTGCCAACTTTCTAAACCTGGTAGGACATCCTTATAACTTGGAATGTTCACTTGAATCATCTGGGCAACACAGTTTCCCTGCAGCAACTCCCCATCGCCCTTCAAACTTACATGCTGCACATGCTTGTTATGTTTTCCATTGACCTTGGGGGTCCAAACACTTCCATTCTTACTCTGGAGGACAACCTCACTTCTTCCCGGGGATGATATTTCTACACCATCCATAAATGTTCCCAACGTAGGTTTGATACCATTGGAACCATCCAACAGATCTTCAGATTCACCATCCCCTTCAGAATCAGCAACAAAGTCATTGACTGCTTCTGTAGTGATATCAGCAGCAGAAAGTGCAGCCTGCTCCCTCAGAAACTACACAAAATACAAAATGCTTGTAGTTAGAGCACAACCCCTTTTTCAGGGGTAGGTGGTTCATGCTCCACGTTCATCATATGAAAGCCTACCTTCATTATTTTGTGTCTTGCACTTCGTGTTTTAGCATGTTGCAACCACTGCTTATGCCTCTGAAAAGCTGATTTGCTGGAAAGTGCCTAGAAAAAATGAAGTTATGAGCTCCAATGAATTGGTGAAAGCTGACAACATGGGAAATACTCATCTGTTTCTTTCTTTCTTTTTTTTGTCTGTCACTCAGCAAAAAAATCGAAAGTTTACAAAAGGTGTTACGCACTGATCATTTGTGTATATAGATGCAATAGTTTCCCTCATTGACATTGCTAAGAAAATGGTATAAACAATCAGTTACTGAAGCCAAAATTAGTAGAAGTAAAATGTCATATTTCTATTCTAATTTTCATATTATTGCTGTAGTCTGGTAAAACCATAAAACTAGTAGAAGTAAAAATTTACTGATGATTACATAAAATTCTAAATATGGAAGCCACTGGCACCATATTATCTCAAAAGTTTAAAATTTGCAATTTTCTGTAAATTTGAAAGCATGACAAATACAACAACAGAGTGAATTTTACAATATAATAAACAGATCTCAGCATCTTCACATTTCCCAAAGTAAATATACATTTTTATTTTTCACATGTTCAAAATATAATCCCTGTTCAATAATATCATATCTATCAAACAGAAAAGTAAACACATAGGATCAGTTGAAGAATACTCACATCATAAGTGATTATCTCTACTACTTCTGCATTTGCAAGTACATGTGTGGGAGAAACAAGATTACCATTGACCTGCATTAACACCATAGTAAAAGTCACTAATATTACAATCATTAACTCCCTTTTCAAGATTGAACTTGATTTCACAAATGACTACCATCAATAAGGGGAGCAATACCTTTGCAGCTACCATCTTGTTGCCAATTTCAGTGTGTATCATATAAGCATAGTCAATGACAGTAGCGCCATTAGGAAGATTCTTAATCTGCTTATAATAAGGAATAAGTGTCAAGAAACTGCAGCCAATATTCTGACACAAGCTTTTAAATTCTCTTTTCCAGTAAAGGGTAGAAGAAATAGTGATCCAGTTATATGAAGTAGTCCACCCTTACCTCTCCCCTGGGTGTAAAAACAAAGACACGACTACCCAACAGATCTCTGGTAATAGTGTCTACAAATTCCCTAGAACTCATGTTGCCTACAAACTCTTCTTGCCACTCTCTAATAGCATTGAGCCAGCCAATCTGTATGAAAGGAAATACTTCATCCATCAAAAGCAATTAAGGAATATACTGACTCTCCTATAGGATGCTTTCCATCATAATCTATCAGCAACATATAGCTTACTCTGAGTGCAATGTTTGCATTGTTAAGACAGACTGTCTTTCCTCTTGAGCTTCTACTACTAGGCATTGCACTTCCGACCAAGCCGGTCACAAATTCTCTCCCACTATAATGAGCAGCAATCCCCCTCTCAGCTATCAAATCCATTTCTTCAGTTCTAATCTGCCAACAATAAATAAACCAAATTTCCTTACTTTGTGAATAATATAAGCATTAATCCTGAAACATTCTCTCATACAAAAAATGAAAAACAATATTACCTGGACTTCTAGCTGAAACATTCTCTCATACAAAAATGGAATCACAGTTGTATGGAGACTCTGGTAGCCATTAGGTTTGGGGGTTGCAATATAATCTTTCACCTATAACAAAGCAAACAAAATTTTTTTCACCATTCAATGAAACTTTGTTTCCTTTAAACTGAAACTTACATAGAATGAACAGCAGCATACGCACAGATCTAGGAATAGGCGTCCAGATTCCATGGACCAACCCCAGAACATGGTAGCAAATCTGCAGAAAACATGACAATGTGACAAGGCCTTCTATTATACAATGTACAAGGTGGAGCAAATTAGCAAAATATGAACAGCCATACTCTAAAGTATGGGCAATAAATTACCTGCTGTGGACTGCATAAAGGCCCAACTCCAATGCATGGCTTTGGTTTTATGATAATTCGAAGCTGGTTAAAATAAAAAGTGGATGTTTCAACAAACAAATTTACGATTTTATACAAATTTCCTCAGAACATATTAAGGCTTAGTTCAAGGCATATATCAAGGAAAACCTGTGCAATTTGGTTAATTTCGTTGATCGAACCTTTTGATTTGAGAACAGCTTTATAGACACTGCATATGACCAACAAAATTTCTTAATGAATAGTCATATGTCACTCACAAAATTCATAACAAAGCATGCAAAAAGTATGTAAAAGCATCTTAGAACATGAATGGTTTCAGAAAGAATAAGAGAAACATATAATACACATTTGTGAATAAAGGTGTGTAACATAACTATATCTCATTGTAACATCTAAAGATTCTAGACATGGTAAGATAGTCCTTTCATTTCAACGCCCCAACAAACTATAATGATTTCAACAACTAATTATGTTATAAAAGGAGAGAAGTAGTTAATTTACAAGAAGAGCATCTTCACATAGTTAATCAGCAAATTGTAGAGATTAAATTGCTGGCCTACTGCTTAAAACATAATGTGACATGTAAATGTACATGATTTCAAACACAGCATTGAACTTGAACAAGTGGATAAATAAAATGGTGGCACTAGGTTTTGTGGCTTAACCTGTAAGGTTCCTTACACACAGCGTGGACTTCAGTTTTCACGGTCAGAAGGTCTAAAAACTGATCATCCTGGATTTTCTTCACCAATATTTTGTTTGCCTATTAAGAAAAGGGAGAAAAAAAATTTGATAAGTGAATTTGCACTGACATACAATCACCTAGAAAGCTTTCAAACCCGACATTTTTTTTTGTTTACATCTTGAATGTGCTCATATAAAAAACAGCACGTAGTGATAACCTTCCCACTGGTCTGTTTGAACATCATTTCGAGATAGGAGGAACAGCATTACCTCCAGAAGTTCTTTCTCATGTTCTTTATATAGATCCGCAACTCTTCTCTTGACCTTAGCATAATCTTCAGCATTTGTGTACATGAATGATAGATTTTCTAGTTCTGACTGCATCATTAAAAAAAGATATATTTGAATTCTGATATAAACTTTTTAACATTTAGTTTCTACCCTGAGCTCTACTCTGGATATAGGGACTCAGAGCATTATGGGAATAAAACATCAATGCTAGCTCCCAGTGACTGGAATTAAAGTATACCTTGACTTGATACATCCCAAGCAACTTTGCCAAAGGGGCAAATACCTGTAATGTCTCCATTGCAATGCTAGTCTGCATACAGTATACTGATGTTAGAAAGTCAACTTAAGAGTCTTTTTTGTTTTTTTTTGGGGGGGGGGGGGGGGGGGGGGGGGGATATTCAACAGGATAAAATGTTAATATTGCTATAACATTATAGACAGAAAAACAACATAGGCATATTCAGCACCGGAACTTTAAAAATCGGGTCACCCTCTCTCACAAACATTTATAATAATTAAAGAATGCAGTAAAGACCTTGCAAAGAAAAAGATAGTCAGAATCTTCATAAACAACCAAATCCTCTTTTGATCCAGTTTAAAGGCTTTGAAGACTTCAGAAATGTAGTTTGATTAGATTTACAGATCTCATTTTCAACATTGGAGAAAACACATGTTATTCATATACATTATTTCCATTAAAATCCTTAATTTTTCTTGATTAAGCAAGTTGCAAGAGGTCTTAGCATTGGAAGAAAAACTCAGGTCGTTTTTGTACTATCTCAAACCAAGAGGATTGCAAAAGAGAAAAGAATCACCAGTCAATTAATTAAATTGACACAAACCTGTTTATGTGGAGGCATATGTGATAGAGTACGCATGTTATGTAATCTGTCCGCCAATTTAACAATAATAACACGGACCTGCAACAAAAATTTTATTAGTTGCTAATAGGGGTGTACATGGGTTAGGTTGGTACCCAAACCCAACCCAAGAAGTACTCTACAACCCAAACCACAAGATTTATGACCTGACCAAATCAAATCATAAAAAGTCGTTTGGGTTGGGTTGGGTTGGGTTGGGTTCTTGGGTTGTGCAACTCTGGAAATAACAAAAAAATAATATTTCAATAAATACAATTTTCTTACAGCCAGACCAACAAAAAACAAAGTTACACTCAAATTTTGAATTATAATTAAAAGGACACATGCTCTATTCTTTATAGACTATGACTTTAAGAAAAATTGAAGTACATTGTTTATCTTTTAGTAAGAAATAAATCATATACAAAAATATAATGTTTTCAAAAAAAAAAAAGTATGGTTATAAATATTTGTACACTAGTTGATATTCCTAAGCTGAGAAATCTACATGAACAAATTAGAAGATAGACAAATTAAAAAATAATAATAACAAGATAAATGAATTACTAGGATCAAGAACCACAACAATGAAAATCAAAGGATTAAGTTTTTTTAGCAGAACAAACATTCACTAATTTGACAAACCTTCAAGTTTTCTAGTTATGCAATATGAATGTGCCCAAAAGTTAGAGGAAGGCAATTAAAAGGGAATTATATATTATATAATATATATTTAAAAATAATAATAAATAGTTGGGTTCGGTTGGGTTATATGGGTTTATTATTTTTGTCAACCCAACCCAACCCAACCCAATATTTACTTAAAAATTCCAACCCAACCCAACCCATACAAATTTAAACCAAACCAACCCATCGGTTTGGTTTGAGTTGATCAGGTTGGTTTGGGTTTTGAACAGCCCTAGTTGCCAAACAGTTTTCAACATAGAATAGACTGGGAATTCACAAACATCTATTATGTTAAACGAGTTACCTCCTCTGTCATGGCTAGAAACATTTGCCGAAGATCCTCTGCTTTCACATCTTGAACAGAATCATTTTCATTCTTATACTTCAACTTTCCCAGCTTTGATACCTAATTAGGATGTAGAAAATAATGAGATCAACATACATCCAAGGCCAAAAGAAACAAAACCCACACACACATCCAAACTCTTTTGGACAATTGCTGAATATGACACTCAAGCTATGAAGGACTATTGCTATTTTATTAGTATGTTACAACCAAGTATAATAAGTACCTTAGTCTCTCCTTCCACAATGTGGCGTACAGTAGCACCAAACTCCTCCTCAATTCTTTCAAAAGTAACAACATTTGTATCCTCAACAGTGTCATGCAGTAATCCAGCAGCTACAGACTCCCAGTCAAGTTCCTAGACAAGCAAATGGATTTATTTTAAATTTTAGCTTGTAAAACAATAATATTTCAGAACAGGGAACATTTTTTAAGGGTACAAAACTCACGAGTTTTCCAAGAATACGTGCAACCTCAACTGGATGAATGATGAAGGGTTCACCGCTACGTCTCTTCTGACCATCATGAGCTTTGAATGCCAACTGCGAGAACCAGGAAAAAAAAGAAAGTAAAATCTACTATTTTGAAGAGATGAATTTGCAAAAAAGGGCACGTTAGGATTTCTTCTTCAAGCAGGCAGCTTACCATAAGGGCATTATGGACCAACTCAAGTTCTTTAGGTGAAAGGTATGAGATCACAGGTTTAAGATCCTGAGGCAATCAGACAATAGACAGTATGACTCAGATGCTAGCAAAGGGGATCTCCCTGTTTGCAGAATTATAATTAGCATTAGACATGCCAGGTTCACTAAAAACTAGGATTATACCTCCCACAACCTTTCAGGGGAAACCTCGTTGGCAGTAACCACAGAGGAAGATGACAAACAACAAAATCGCCAATTTCTAGGAGAAACTTGAGACAAAATTGATCTAGAGAATCCTCCAGGAAGTATGATATCGAGCACTTCATCTGAATATGAACCTACTATACTAAAGGATTCACATCCCTGTCAATTTACAAGATAGATCAGTATTTTAATTAGTAAAAATGATAATATCTTGATAAAATTTAAGTAATATGAGAGAAGGTCAATATGTGACTATCTAACTTATAAAAAGGGTTGGCAACAAGTGTTATCTCTGCACACTATAAGCACCCCGGCCATAAAAAATGGAAGAGAAATGAATGAACTAGTAAAGTGCATTTATAGCCACCATCCCA
>JASKGM010000013.1:13254130-13294322 GCA_034509205.1 Ceratonia siliqua | reverse complement strand
TGAGCACAGAGAGCTTTCACTTCTCTCTTGTCCATACGTTCCGCTTCAAGGTGAATCAGAGGATCAGAAGCGAAGAGGAAACCAAGTATGAGTTCAATATCTCCAGGTAAGCACAATGGATGACCCTATGCCATAGATCTGGATAATGAAGGCATGAAAAGACGTAATAAGTTCTTCATATTTTTGATATTATAACTGGGAATATGCAACCTCCCCCTGGCCCTGAGCCTCATAAATTTGAGAAAAAGTGAAGGAAAAATAAAGCCCCCAAACCATGTGCAGATGTTTGACGTTGAGCCTCATAAATTGATTAGCAGTAGAGCACCTCCAAGCCACACTCAATTATGTAACCTCTTCCGCTCTCCGAGATCACTGTCACAGTGTCACGCCTCCTGTTTCCATCCCGTGTTTTTCGGACGATTGCTACCCACTACTCTTATGTCATGGGATAATCTGATTTCTTAATTACACACTTTATTATTTTTTAATTAAGCAGAATATTTCTAAATAAAAATGTGACCATTAAAAGTTTATATTCTAAAATAATATTAAATCTTATGAAATATTATTATTTGTAGGACACAAACAAAATTAGTTCTAAAAAATATAAATTAATTCGTATAATAGCAGTGCACATCAATATATATATGTAGTTTTTTGTTTTTTAATTCTTTTTCTCGATTATTTTTGTTTTATCTAAACATCGTTTTTGGCACCATACAGATATGGGCCTCAATGTGATTGGCACTGCACTTGAAAGTGGTAATAGTGTGCAGCCCAAAATGCGAGGCCCAAACCCACATGCCCGGCAAATATCTGGCTGTATGTTATTATAAAGGCTGTTTCTACCATTTGGAGTACGAATTCTACCATACTTCTTCATCGCAGATCTAACGGTGGATGAATTATATGGACAACCTATTGTAATTGGGCTACGGGACTTCTTCACCCCGCAATCTTAGTGGTAGGGATACATCTTCCTATTATAAATTTTAGTTTTATAGAAGTACAAAACTTCTTTCACAACAAATATTTCTTACAAATTTTATATAAATAACTTTTAGCCAATCATCATATTATAAGGTCATGCAAGTGAGAAAGGATAAGGGATGATGATTGGCTAAAAAAGTGTTTTATAAGATTTGCACTAACTTTTATAAGAAGAATATTTCTCTAAAATTATTATATAAATTCGTCATACTTGACAATATAGTGAATTATTTGATATTTTTTTATTCAAATTAAGTAACTAAATTACATATTAACATGAAGAATTAATAATTTGTACAGTCAATATTTGTGTTTATAATGATTAGTTAAATTTGAGAATATTGTATTATTATTAGTATAGGTACCTTAAACCCTTACTTGTAATATAGTTATTTTGCAAAGAACAATAACATTAATTTGCATTTCAATAATGCATTTATTTATTTTTTAAATATTTTTGAATTGCACTAGTACATAAACATGATCAATCATAATTAGGAATGCTGGACTGGTTACCAAATAATAACCATAAGCCCTCAGCTCAAATTAGGGAAGTAGGGAATACCAGTGGAGTTCAGCCATTCATTCCCTTGAATAAACTGGGCAACAGTGAACTGGGCGGCCTCGGTGGAGGAGTTGATGACCCTATAACCAGACCATTTAACTCTGGCGCTTGTGTTGGAACCGGGACCCTTATTCATGTACTCACCATAATACAAAGTATCCAACGCAAAAGAGCCATTCCATTCCAACCATCCAGCTGGGTCGATGAGATCCTCCATGTAAGATTTAAGATAAACCGTCCTTGAATACATCTTCCAGGGTCGGCCTAAGTAGGTCTGGAAGGAGGATTTGACTGGGATTAAATCAGCAGCAGCAGCGATTTTGCTGTTCAAGATTGAAATGCCAGTGTTCTGGTTAGGGTCCTCTCTGCCTTGAGCAGTGAACACGTTCTTCTGGTTCTCATTGGGCTTGCGTGCGTATAAGTTGCAGTTCTGGAAGACAACAGCAGCATTGCCGAAGATGAAGTCTATGGTGCCATAAATGTCGCATTCGCGATAGAATTGACGTAGGGAATGCACATAGAGAGTGTCTTGGTACCCAACAAAGCTGCATTTATAGAATGCTGAGAGGTCAGCACCAGACCTCAGGGCCACGGCTTGGTGTTTGCTGGGCCCTGCTGAGTTCTCAAAGGTTATACCCTTTGCTATGAATCCGTCTCCTACCACAGCTGAAACCCACCATATTCAAATGCTTTACAATTCAGTTCCATAAACCAACCAACCAACCACAACACCTAAGTGATCCATCTATATTTATTTGGAATAGCTTCTTTGTTTTTCAAAAGAAAACATAAAGCATAAAAATATAGAAATTAGCAAACTGGACCTACAAGTGATAGCTATCGCCTTAATTTGGGTTGGACATGCATGTGGCCCCTGTCACTTGACCCAACTAAAGAAAACTTTTCTTTTCACAAAACAAATATTAGGATAATGCAAAGCTGAACGTTAATATACTGTTCACCGTTTTCAGCCCGTTGTATTGTATTATTTTTGTCTATACTATAAATAATGCTGTCGGCAACTCAGAAAGAGCCTACTAAATGAAAGGTGTTGAAAATAACAATAATCAGAGAAAGCTGTCGGCATAGAAAATCTAGATTTATAAATCTACTTCATGCAGGAATTATTTATTTATTTATTTGTTTTGCAGTATATACTCGTTGGTTTCTTTGTTACTGAGGGAGGTACTTAAACGAGGGATGTGTTACTACTATATGGTTCGTTTGTATATATCAAATTCTCACAATTATATATATGATGTTAAATTAAATTAAGTAGATGTATTTAATTTTTTAAATTTACAGTCCATTATATATCTCTTATATAGTTATGTATGTTTATAAAATTATAAATTATAATAGAAACAATATTACCCTTTTATCATATTTCTTCTTTAAAGAATTAGTAAAAACATTAAATATCTTTTCCTATATTCATTCTGCTATAGCTGTTGCTCTTGTCGGTACTGTCCAGCTCCAGAGTTTTCTTTTTTGTATTAACCTTTTGATTTATGTTTTTAAATATGTATTCATAAATTTGACTTATGATGAACTCTCCAACGATCCTCCAAATCCGAAGTGACATCCAAATATTACGTAAGACTTGGTTATCTAAGTACAGTATTTCTCTCACAAAATTTATAAAAAGTTTTCTAATTAATTTCATTTTTCTTATACTATTGTATTGTATATTAGTTGGTTAAAAAATATTTTTTATGAATTTTATAATAAATATTTTTGTGGGAGAAATATTTGTATGAGGCTAAGATAGGCATGGCAATCTTGTTTGTGTGTTTCTAGTTAAGACAACATTTTGAAAAAGCAAGCTGTGTAGTTTTTTGACTCTTGTCTCAGGCGTTTAAAATAAATAGAATAATAGCCAGATTTGAGTTTAACATATTCTACCCACGGGGATATTTTACGTATTCTCTGGACGTCATGGGTTGCCTATTTAGTCATTTGGGAGGAAATTTTGGTGGCATGCAATTGCAAATTGACATATATCTCAGATCTAAAATAATCATAAAATATCCAAGTGTGGACCCATAAATGTCTTTCACCATTCAATCTCATCCAAAATCTTATGATTTTAAAATTCAATTTCTTTGAAAGTATCTCAGAAAAAAAGATGGTGTTTTATTTTATGGTGATTATTGGCCAAGATCTGTCTCATTCAAGTATATAATGCTATGTATCTACAATTGTTTTTTATTCTTAAATAAAAAATTAAAATTCTCGTTAAATATACTCATTAACAGCATTAGAATCTCGCTCTCTCCTTCCAATGCAATGCTAGCCGAAAGATTCCTTGACAAACCCAATGCAGCCTCTGTATATGATTTTTAAGGTTCCCTATTCGGATGTCTTTTGCACAATTTTCTAATTAATTTACTTCTTGTCTTTTAAGACTCAGATTCACCAGAAACAATTTTCTAAACCTAGTGTGAGCTACAGAATCTCACATGTGATGAGGCCCTACCCCAATCGGGATGAAAAGAAACAGAGAAAATGAAAATTAGAGTGTAGTAAGCAAAAGGAGAATGTCTGAATTAAACGCACCTACAGTAGCTGATTGGAAAGTGGTCCAGCCGTCCACAACATTTCTACTGGCTTTCACTACCGTCTTTCCTATCCCATCTCCAACGAACATCAGATTGGTCTTTTTGCTGATCACCTCCACATTCTCAAAGTAAGCCCCAGCTTTTATGTGTATCACAAACCTATATATATATTATCACATTTACGCATAACTGATTAATTAATGTGCAACGTTAACTAATTTAATTTCCATTCACATATACAAAGTACGTTGCAGCTTCAGGCATAAATTAAAAGTAGAATTTGATAATTAAGTGTACCTGGTTGTGCTGGAGTTTGGAGCTGCAGCTACTGCATCCCCTATGGTGGTGAAACTGCCCGTGCCATCTTTGGCCACCACAAGATCGAACTTGGTGTCATTGACAGCAGCTTGAAGGAGCTTTCGATCTTTGGAGGTCAGCCATGAAGGGAACCCATCTTTCATCTTGCCGTACTCAGCGAAGGCCTCCGACTTGGACGCTTTCTTCACTCCAGACACTTTCTTCAGCATGGCCAATGAGTTACTAACGTGATGGCAAATCTCATACAACTTCTCCTGGATTTTATCTCTCACATTCCCTTTGCTGTCACTGTCAACAAACCCGTCCAGGCAGGTGTACACATTGGTCATTGCGCCGCTTAGCAGAGTCTGGCAGTCATGGTAGCTCTTGGAACCTATTTTGGTTTGGGAAAGATCAGCCATGGTAGTATGGAGCTCGTCAACGGCGTCATCAAAGAGGTTGAGGCAGTCATCCAGAGCTCTCTGTTCAAGTGGTTTTAGATTTCTGAGCTTCTTTCGTAGGCCACTGCAGTTGGAGGAGGATGATCTGACCTCGTACACGGTGTGGTTGATGAGGGAGCAGATGATTTGTGGAGTAGATTTGGAGGTAAGATCGGGTAAGGAAGCGAGGGTTGAGACACAGAGGTCAGGGTAGAGTGTTCCTTGGCATGTGGAGTGGGCTACTTGGAGATGTTTTTGAAAATGGAGGTGTATTTCTTGGGGTTTAGTTGATTTCTGGGTGTTACCGATTGGAGTTACAGCGAAGAGTAGCAGGAAAACTAGAAAACAGACGGGTACAAGGGACAGCAAGAATGCAGTTCTTCTTCTGAGGTTGTACATGGTATGGTGGAGGTGGAGAAAGAGAAAGTAATTGAAGTGTGAGTAGGAATGTGGTGGATAACTATAACTATAACTATAACTATATATATATATATATATATATATATATATATATAGATCTCTCGATCGGTCACGGGGACAGCACATGAAACTCAACCTCTTGAATTTAGTCATAAAGCTGTGGACCAGATAATTAGGTTGAGTGGTACTTCGGTTCACTGAACTCTGCAGGATAGAATTAAATGTGTGACACCCTTAATTTTTCGGCTCCCATTATGTATATGCAGTACCGGAGCTATTCCCATTTTCTTTTGCTCAAAAAAAAGTTAATAACAAGATATTACCATTTCTTTCTCTTATCCGCTAAAGGACCTGGCTCTATGCTTCTCTTTCTTATTATCTGTATGCTCTGGCTCGTTAAAACTTTTTGCAATACCTTTCTGTTGGTTTGACTCTTGGTCTCATATGAGGAAAGATCCCTGTTTGCTAAGAGAGAACGATATACTAAGAAAACTGAAATATGCAAATAATGGAAAAGCTGAGAAATGCAAATTGTAATGTAAAGCAGTACATATGATCATAATACATAGAGTGATTTCTGATTCTGCGCTTCTAGTTAGTAAATTATATGTAGGTTGATTTTGAGATAGGGTGTGGCCTGGATTGTAGTTTAAAAAGGAACTAGATTCTTCTTTTTTTCCTTTTTGATTTTGGTTTGGATAAGCGTCAATAAATGGCCCCAATACATAGTCCAAAGAGCAGGAAAATAAACATATAATTAGGCCCATTGTGAGAATGGTTAAAGCAGCAGCAGGTTTAAAATGATGGAGACCGACGGGCAGAGCAGAGGGGTTTGGTGATGATTTTTATTCCTAGTAAGAGTGCATTGTAGACACTAGACAGGGTGGACCAGAATTCGTGGTGGTTCCAAGGTGAATAGTGGAATACCCGTGCCATGCGCCTACTGCCGTGTCTCTAACGTCATCGCAAGGAGGAAATATCTTTTATACCCATGTCTCAGTGTTAATTAATTTATTATTATAATGAAAATTATTAAATAACTTCACATATTATTTTTATATAAATAATAATTAATCATTAAAGCTACTGGGTAGGGTAGTGTTAGTCTCTATATAATAAATGTGAGAAAGACGTGAGTAGTAAAGCATATGTGTTAATGGCAAGGGACGAAGGAGTAAGTTGAGGCCATGCAGGTACATCACCATTAACAAAGTGCTTTCCACATAATTAGAAAATAAATGAAATAATGATTAAAGTAGCATGTTATATTTGGAAGTATCCGTCGGGACTGGAGTGGCCCAAAATAGTGATTGCATGGGCCAACTAACACCTTCTCAGTCCACGCGTTCAATTATTACTTTGTGCACGCAAAGAAAATAACTTACTAGGATAAAGACTTTGAATAATTTACAAAAAGAAAAGTTGTTTATTTTTTTGTTTAACGTCATAAGTGTTCTTATTTAATAATAATTTTTTATTTATTTCTCTTCAAATTTATGCTTCATATTTTTTTTAAATATCATTTGTTTTTTTATAAATATGTAAATATATTAATTTTTTTATACCAACTTGATTGGAGATTCATAAACAAATATAAAGTTGTATATTTATATATTTACAAGTAAGTTGAATATCAATTTAAGAATATTAAGTGTTATATTATTAAATATTAAATTAAGAAAGTAAAATTAATATTTTTTTAAAAAAATAATTAACAAATTATTAAAGATAAAAATAATGTTGTTCATAACCCATAATAATGATTCTATAACAATCCAACCCATTATACGGCCCATGACCTATAGTCATACAAAGATAACATGTGATTCAACCTCCCTATAAATATTAACTCTCACGGATATAAATGACTTTTGACTCTCAACATATATTACCTTCTCTTAACTAAATTAATCTAACTTGACATAAAGTTCGAGCATTACCAATTTAAACTACGAGATGATGTCAAGCAATATAAAAACTCAAAAAATATTTCCCTCCATTCTTCTTCCTTTCCGGCTCTCTCCTTTCCTCTAGAACTTTCTTGGGACTTTTCGAGTTGGTAATGAGCACTAGTTGGAGAGAACATTTCCTATGCCACCAAGCCTTTTATTCACTTATTTTCAATAAGAAAACTTCAACAGCATAAGTATTGTGGGTTAGAACTCCATTCTTGTTCACATTATTGCGCGCTAAGCCTTCTTTTGGTGTTTGATTTCTGCGAAAGAGCAACGGGAAAATAAGACTTGAATTTTCTAATTTGATTCGAGTTGGTAAGAGAACATTTCCTATGTCGCCAAGCCTTTACTTATTTATTTTCAATATAAGGAAACATCAACAGGATAAGTATTGTGGGTTACAACTCCGTTCTTGTTCTCATTATTGCTAAGCCTTCTACTCTACTGAGAACTCTTATGGTCAAAATTTATATCGCGTTCTGCCCTTGCAAGTTATTAAGCTCTTTGTGCAATGCCCTTTACGGGTTTATTATCACGTTAGGACAATAGAAAGACGAAAGACGAAAGTTTGGAGGAAAGCAAAGGCAGAGGTCATAAGAAAGGAGAAAATTATTTTTTATAGGTTTTTGCATCATTTTAACTGTCTAAATAAATGAAGGACTAAGATAGATACTCACATGATTCAGTCGTTTTAATAGCAAGATGACCAAATCTTAATTCGAGATCCAGGGGATGGATGGAATTGGCCTATAAGTTGTACTTGTATCATGGTGGCATTAAATGGATCATACCTCCGAGCAGTATGGGCCGCTGAGCATCCTGCTTTTCAGATGAGTGTGTCAATCTTATTCTCATTTCTCATCACAAACTCTCTACCACTCTTTATTTTATCACACACATTTTATCATAATAAGTAAATAAATAAATTTAATAAAAGTATGAGTAATGAAATAAGTTGTTTATAAAAAAATTTATGAAATTTAATTTGTAAAAATAACATTATTCACAACTTTTTTTTCAGAAATTCTCACACTTTATTTCAAGTATTAACTATTTGTATTATTTTATTCACCCATCTCAATACCTTTTTATTATAATATAAAATATTTTTTGAAATTTATAAATAATATTATTTAAGGGAAGAATTATTATATGATACCCACTCAAATAAATATATATATTTTCAATAAGTTTGTAATTATGAGGAGGAGCAGTCTTTTCCATAAGACATTTGCCCGTTTAACTTTGGTCGTAAGTATTTTTTTAAAAAATATTTTTTGAGAAAAAAATTAAAAAGCAGTTATTTTGATAATCAAGTTTTTCTTATTTTTGTTAAAAGTTATTAATTTTATGAATAATATTATCCTTATATTGTTAATATATTTTTATTTTTATTTATTTTATGTATAATTTTTTTAATAATTTTAATAAAATTATAAGAAAATATTTTAATGTTTATATTTATAAAAATAAAAATAAGAATTCTTAATATTATATTTTATAATATTATATTTAATTTTAATTTTGACAAAAAAAATAATTTTTAAAAATTTTGATAATGTATTTTTTTATCTAAATATAATATAAAAAATACATTTAAGTACCATTTTCAATAATTTTATTTGTACAAAAATATTTTTATATTTTTATATTCAAACACAACAAATCTTATTTTTTCATTAAAACCACTTTTATATAACTATATTCAAATACTAATTTTTTTTAATTAACACATCTATTTAAAAAAAAGTATAAATTCATCCAAACACTCATTAACATATTAAGGGCACGTTTGGATATTGCTTTTATACCATAAAAGTTGTTTTTTTAAAAGCACTTTTGTGAAAAATTGGTGTTTGGCAACTAACTAAAGTGTCTTTTGGGAAGAAAAAAAAAAGATGAAAAGCAATTATTTTGATAAGTAAGAGGTTATTTGTTTGAACTTATCAGAAAATGTATTTTCTCCTTCTTCTACAGGAATAATGATTTTTTTTTAAGGAGAAATTGTTTTATGTTTAGATGCAATAATTTAGAAGGACTTTTGAAGTAAGGTGAACAATTTTAGAAATAAAAGTTTCTCTCTCTTCTTATTTTTCTCCTTATCAGAAAAATTTTCATTTTCATTAACTTATTCATTTTCTATAAGTCCAAACAAACAGATATATTTTTATCAGAATATATTATTTTTTGAAAAAAAAAGTAACGTATTCTCAAAATAAACTCAAATAAACAGGACATAAATTTTTCTTACTTTTAGCTAAAAGTCATATCAAGTGAAAGAGAAATAAATTTATATGGACAACATTACTCATGTCCATCTTATATATAATTTTTGGCCATTTTTTGATACTTTTGATAAAATAATAAAAAAATTATTTTAAAATTTCCACTTTTTATTTATAAAAATAAGAATTCATAATAATATGTTTTATAATTTTAGATTTAATTTTGACAATATATTTTTTAAAATTTGTAATAAAGTATATTTTTATCCAAATATAATATAAAAAGTACATGCTATTTTCAGTAATTTTACTTGCACAAAAATATTTTTATATTTTTATCTAAACACAACAAATCTATTTTTTTAATAAAATTATTTTTACATAACTATATTTAAATACTAAATAATTATTTTCTAAATTAATACTTTTATTTAAAATACCTATTAAAAAGCAAGAAGTCGTCTCACATGCGCCCCTCCAATAAGAGGATAAAGGACAGCACTAGTTAATTAGCTATAGATAGAACAGTTGAAGGACGAATATAGAGCATCTAACTCACTTACCTATTGAAAATAATGTTAAATAATTTGAACAACGCATATAAATAAATTCTCATTCGTTAATTAGTAAGACAAGTCAGAATGCTCAATATCAGATTCATACTGTGCTGGAAGTGAATGATTTAGCTCTAGCTTTTTTAACTCCGCATCAACATCCAATTGCCATCTTTTCCTTCTTCTAAATTAATATATACCTTTTAGCTGAGCTTATAATATTAATGCATCCGTGCTTTTTTTCTTTCTTGTCATGAATACACTATAATATAATCTGCCAAATTATTTTTTTGCTTCTTTCTTGAGTAAAAGATTAAATTTGTATATCTTAATTAATATATTTTGCTTATGCTTGCATCTGTCACAATTAACATAACTATTGCAGCAATAAAAACTCATCAAAAAAACAAAACTAATAAAGAGAAAAGTAAAAAACTAACTTAAAAAGTATATACGATTACAAAATTTACCAAAATTGAAATACTATAATTGCAATTTTGACAATGAACTGCAATCGTATAATAATATTTATGGACTGTGAATCTACCGTTATTTATGTTTGTACTGTGAATTTAAAAAAAAAAAAAAGACTGTTGAATCATTAAGGATACTACCTATTTGGTTGTTGTTTAAAAAAAATGTGTAGTTTTTTATAATATAAAGAGTTTGATGTGTTTATAGTCAAATGAATTGCGCGTCGTGATCAAATATACATTATTATAATACGAAATGTGTTTGAATAATTGAAATATATATAGGTGGCCGGAATAGGGGGGTACGTAGAAAAACTCAAGTTTATCTGCTTTGAGCTTCATACAGGCTGTATATATATGCTGACTTTATTCTCCTGCAGAATTCAAATACTGTGATCTATCTTCGCCAGCTGCTTTGATTCCAACTTGCAAAGCCTACTTCACTCAAATGCATTGCTGATTGCTGCTTCCTTTACACTTTCACTCCATCTTACTAATTATTTTTATTATACCCACTTCCTCCTATACTATAAGTAAAACGCAACTAGATAGAACTCGTGCTTCTTAGACAACTCTAGCTACTTAACTACTAAGTTGAATCCTTATATAATCGGGCTAGCTTCACAGACTTTGTCAACCTGCTCCTGCACATTTAATCTCACTATTCTAATATCTTGGCCATGAGAAAGAAATAAAGAGAGAGATAGAGCACAAAGATTTTAAAAAAAGTACATTAAAGTATAATAAACTAAAGTTGTTAACATTTTCTACAAATTATTTAAAATTTTCATTGCTTAATTACACTTAATGCCTTGATCACGTATAAGCCCACTAGGAATATCTAAAAGCGCTACTCAGACGCGTTAATTTGGACCAGACCAGAATATTAGACTTAACATCCATGCTAGGGTCATTACCAAATGGCAATGGCTAAAAACAAGAATTGACTATAAAGATGCTAATTCTCTTTTCTAGTATCCCCAAAAAGATGGTGATGGTCGACGCACTCTGCAGTTTATTTTTTTATTTTTTGGTTGAATATTCATTCATATCAGATTTGAATATTATTTTCAATCAAGTTGTCTATCTTGATAAGAACATCCAAATTCCAAACTAAAATAAATATTCTTCCCCTTACTTTGCTGCTGCAATGGCGAGCATTAGCAAACAAAATCCTAAACATTCCATTCTTTAATTCAAGAATATAGAATGCAAAATATATGTCAATGTGTACATTTAATTTTTTCATATGATCAGTTGAGAAGGTTGACTACGCTAATTATTCGAACCAACCGCGAATATGTATATCAATTGATTAACCACAAGCTTATTTCCAACCTTACCCAACTCCTTTCGGGGTACACCGACGCCAGCTTCTAACTCTACCATTTTCTTTCTTTAATTTTAGTTTTGGTTAGGGTTGTGGGAATTTATCAATGTGATCCACTCTTCCTTAAATTTTTATAATAACCTTCACAGATGCATTAGTTGTTTCTTTAATTCATACACTTCAATTCATTTTTTTCAAAAAAAAAATTATTTTAGAGAATAAAAAAAACTCATGCCAGAAAATTAGATGAAGACTAATTAAAAATCAGAATCAATAGAACGAACAAGTCAACAAGCTGCCTTAATACTGATCGAATTAATGCAAGTAATTGTAAGTTGGAGTATGCGGGGTAAGTAAATAATTAAAGTTATTTGATCCATCCTTATCTTTATTTTGATATTTTAATTGTACATTCAAAATTAATGATAAAATATTTCATTTTTATTTAAATGTGTTAGACATATTTTTTTAATAAACTTTATTTTTAATATAATTTTTTTTATTAATCGGGTTCTGTTAGAGAATTCTTAAACAATGATAGTCATTTTTTTGGGTGAAAATGGGATCCAGTCAAATCTTGACCTTCCAAATTGATTTGAACGACCAAAATTTATCCAGAATTATTTATTTATTTTTTTAAATGACACGCATATCAAAATAAAAAAATATAAAAAAATTTTGGAACAAATTTTGACCATCCAATCAATGCTAGACGGCCAGAATTTTTCAATTGAAAACAGTTCAGTTAAAGGTCTAACTGCACGAGATCCAAACTCGTGAAAATGATAATCATATATTTGTCAAATAACAACTTCGTTTTTTTTGTGGTCGTTTGTCTTTTGTGTTTTGTGAGTGCTGGGAACCAACCTCACCGTTGACAAACTAAAACTATAATCCCAAGGAATTAACTAAGCATACATGCAAGATTATAGTAACTTAACGTATACATGTTGGTCCCAAATTTTTAATGAAACATTTGATGATGCCCGGTTGGGGCTGTTGACTGAGTTCATGGTAGCCACGGCATCAACATCAACTATGCAAATTCCTTGTATTTGAGTTGCTATTATTGAATACCTTCATATATACCCAAATCAATCCTATTCATAACAACCAAACTCAGTTTACTTGGAAACTCATTTAATGAGCCAAAATCTTCGCCACCCCTATATATAACACTTCCCATCTAACCATGCCTTTCACCTCATCATTCTAAGATCTTCCCTTCCTTAATTTCCCAAACACCAATAATGGCTTTCAAGCACTTATCCGTTTTCACACATACAGCTTTTCTTCTGCTTTCCTTCTTCGGATCATTATCTATGGCAGTCAATAACCTTGTAACCGTTATCGTTCCGCCAGAAACCATTTGTAACTTCACCTTAGACCCTTCTTATTGCAAAGATGTGCTTGCCAATCAAAATGGCAGCATCTTTGACTATGGCCGCATCTCGGTTCGAAAGTCCTTATCCCAGTCCCGTAAGTTCTTGAACTTAGTGGACTCACATCTTCAAGGTCGCTCCTCTTTGTCTCTCTCCACCATTCGAGCTCTTGAAGATTGTCGATTCCTTGCTGAACTGAACCTGGAATACTTATCAAACACCTTTGATACTGTTAACAAAGTTAGTGATTTTTTGCCTTCTTCTCAAGCCGAAGATCTACAAACCTTGTTTAGTGCCATTTTGACAAACCAGCAAACTTGTTTAGAGGGCCTACAGACAACAGCTTCTGATCAAAGAGTGAAGGATGATCTTTCCTTCCCACTCTCTGATGACACCAAGCTTCACAGCGTCTCTCTAGCTTTGTTCATGAAGGGTTGGGCGCCTGACAAAAAAATCAAAACATCATGGCCACGCAAAGGGAGACATTTGGAATTCCGAAATGGTCGTTTACCATTGAAAATGTCAGACCGAGTACGTTCCATTTATGATTCTGCAAGAGGCCATGGCAGAAAACTGTTTCAGACGGATGACAGTGTGGTCGTTAGTGACATTGTGGTTGTTAGTCAAGATGGAAGCGGAAACTTCACCACTATCAATGACGCCATAGCTGCTGCCCCAAATAACACAGCAGCAACCGATGGCTACTTCTTGATTTTTATCACCGAGGGTGTGTACCAAGAATATGTATCCATAGCCAAAAACAAGAGGTACTTGATGCTAGTTGGAGATGGAATCAACCGGACAATTATTACCGGAGATCACAATGTTGCTGATGGTAATTTTACAACATTCAGTTCAGCAACATTTGGTAAGCCAGAAAAAAAAATATTATCAAATATTTGATAAATTATATATATGAGCGCTTTCTTACAAGTTTGATGTGAATTGAATTTACAGCTGTGGTAGCACCAGGGTTCGTAGCAGTTAACATAACATTCCGTAACACTGCTGGGCCAAGCAAGCACCAAGCAGTTGCATTAAGAAGCGGAGCAGATATGTCTAGCTTCTACAGTTGCAGCTTTGAAGGATACCAAGACACTCTGTATACACATTCTCTGAGACAATTTTACAGAGAATGCGATATCTACGGCACGGTTGACTTCATATTTGGAAACGCAGCAGTTGTTTTGCAGAATTGCAACATCTATCCTCGTCTCCCCATGAGTGGCCAATTCAATGCCATAACTGCTCAGGGTCGAACCGACCCAAATCAGAACACAGGAACTTCCATTCATAACGCTACTATAAAAGCAGCTGACGATTTGGTGCCAAAGGTTAGTACGGTGAAAACTTACCTTGGGAGGCCATGGAAGGAGTACTCAAGAACTGTATTTATGGAGTCTTTCATGGGGAGCTTTATAGATACAGCTGGTTGGCGCGAATGGAGTGGAGATTTTGCACTGACCACATTGTACTACGCAGAGTATAATAACACTGGGCCTGGTTCCAACACGGCAAATAGAGTAACATGGCCTGGTTACCATGTGATCAATGCCACGGATGCTGCTAATTTTACAGTGTCTAACTTCTTGCTGGGAGATGATTGGCTGCCTCAAACTGGCGTTCCTTACTCCAGCGGATTCATATAAGTCACTCATATTTACAAGCCAACTGGATAATAAGAACCCAGAAAAACGAATAAAGCCCAGAAAAAAGAATAAGGCCCTGTTACTGATCTATTGTTAAAGATTGCTATGAATCTTAAATTTTTTTTTTACTAATTTGATGCCTCTCTATCAAAGCGCATATAATTGCAATGATTATTGCTAAGCACCTATTCGATATTATTATCAAATATAAAATACAATGATTTGATTACATGTACATCTTTTCAGTCCTAAACTTCTCAATAACTATCCACGCTACCATAAAAGATGTGATTTATTTTCAAGTATCATATTTCATCTCAATTATGGATAGATGAACAAAGACTAATATTTTTATATTTGAGATCTTTGTAATTGCTGTCATTGGTTTTTTTTTTGGTGAAAAGTATCGTTGGACTTTTTGTTTCAATGAAAGTTTTAGGTGTATCCTACGAAAAAAAAAAGGCCAAAATACAAATTACCCCCTCAAACTTTCAACCAATGTCAATTAAACATAGGAACTTTAAAAAGCAATTAAATAGGCATTTGTGTTAAAGCATCGTTTACCACCATGAATTCTCTGAAAGTACATCCGTTAGTGAAGATATATATGAATCCATCCCTATGCATAAAATGCTATCTGGGCATGATCTAAATTTGAAGTGATGAAAATAGAAGGGGAGAGATGACGATAGTAAATAACTTGAGAGGTCTTTTATTGTTAATTTAATTTGTTTACGTATGCTGACATTATAATAAATGCATGTATCGTATGATCACGCAAAAATGTTAGAGAATTTGTATAAATCTATGGGAAAATTAAGGACACTATAACGATTAGGTACTAAATATTAAAATTTATAGGTGTCATATTCAAATCTGTAGAAAACAAAATGTGGAGGTCAACCCGTATATTGTGTAGAATATAGTAGGATGGACTTATAAGAAGAAAAAAAGAAGTATATATATATTGTTATTTGAATTCCACATTCTCGTCTGCCTACCTAACAAAGGTGCAGTGTTAAAATCTCCCTCCATGAATGGTGGCTTAATTATGGTTTATTAGGCAAAGGGATGAGTGACTCATATGTTGTTTGGTAGCTAGCAAACGTTTTAAATGCGCAAGTGTTGTAATTAAGGTTGATAAAGGAAATTCTGTGAGTCATTTGGAGAAACGTAGGATCCGCTGCATAAGACTGAATGGTTTGGGTCAGAGATATTAGCCTTAGATCGGAGTTCAAATTACACTTCATCTGAGTTAGGCATGCAAACTCAAACCCATCCAATTCAACCTTAGTTGAGGGACTTATGCTTGACTTTGCTGTTTTCTAATGTTTGTTTATATGCTGTAATTAGTAATTACAAGCAACAAAGAGAGTTATTGCTTCAATATTCCATATTCACTCAAACCCCTTCATAGAAATATATATATATATATATATATATATATATAGCAATTTGGAAAGCAATAATCGCTGACTTTAAAAAAAAAAATTAAGCTCGATCTTCAAAATTCATGTTGTGACTGCTGAATTACCAATTAGGGTCTAATTAAATTTGTATGTGTATATACTATAAATTCCCATAAGAGAGTACTAATTAAAATGATCTTCAGCAAAGCCCTTTCGTGAATAACAAAGTTACTGTTTCGCCAAACAAATTGAAAAATGTCAATCGCCTGCAAAAATAAGTGGGACTTTTTTTTTTTAATGAAACAAGGTTATTAACTGCATTCT
Source organism: Ceratonia siliqua (assembly GCA_034509205.1). Taxonomy (NCBI): domain Eukaryota; kingdom Viridiplantae; phylum Streptophyta; class Magnoliopsida; order Fabales; family Fabaceae; genus Ceratonia; species Ceratonia siliqua. The sequence goes on along the minus strand of JASKGM010000013.1, from coordinate 13,277,748 downwards.
AAATAAATTATGCTAAAGAACATGATTAATGCTAACTATAGAGAAAAGGAAATTAAGAGAAGTGGATAAATAATATGTTTAAGGTAGACACCTCTGTAGCTAGGTTCGTAGAGGGGCTGAGTTTGAAAGACGCCAATACCTACTTTGGCCTAACCCTTAACACTCTTTAAGGTGTTTGATTTGAATTTCCTAATATTATCTATAGGAACAAATAATATTGCTGAATTAGGTTAATGTTTCATGGACTGCATGCAATAGCACAAATTAAAGAAACATGTACTATATATATATATATATGTCAAATTTTACTTTTATTAATAAATATATATACTACATTAATTAATTAGTCTAAGGTACAAATTCACATTTGCCTAATTTGGAATTTCATTTTTGTTTAAACCAAAATACACTTATATATAGGAGTCATGGAAGCAGTTAGGTATTACATTGACTAGCTAGCAAGGCGCATAATTATACCTAAATTCTAATGCATTGTTACCAAAAAGACGGGCAAATCTTTACCAAACGTTTTCTTTTCCATTTTGAATATTGAATCTTTTCTTCTGTATCCCAGTTCCAAAGATATTCTTATAATTAAATTATGAAAGTTACCGCTTTGCAGATGCCAGAGATTAACCACAGAAAATAATCAAACTCTTAAAAACTAACTGAATTTGGCATTTTCTAGCAAAGGAGGAAAAAGGCTCAGAAACTAACGAACAACTAAAACTAACTACGTGGCCCGCATTACATTTTCAACCTCTTTAGGTGCCTGGAATACACCGGTGCTGCTCTACTCTATTATTCATTTATTTGTACTCAAATGTATATGTAGTTAGGGAGAGTATATTAGTAAAATCATAAATACATAAACAAAACATTTATGCTTCATAAATTATTTTATTTTACAACTGTGTAACATTGCAACAACCCTTGAAAAGGAGTTCAAGAATTTGGTAATTCTCCAATTGATTGAATCACCAACTCCGGCCATGTCAATAAGAAAAAAAAAAGGTAAAATAAAAGAGAGAGACTAATCTGGAAATCCTTGTGGGAAATCTAATATACCAATTTCCGAGGATTTATAACGAATGCGTTAGAAAACATTTATGCATGACAGCTTGGTCGCCTTCTGAACCTGGGAATGGGCAACCGCTGAATTCACGTCAAACATAACCTAGAAATACAATAAATATTGAATAAGCCGTCTCCTTTACAACATTGGTGCTATTGTTAAGCAGCCACCTAGCCATACACAATACTCGCCTCTCTCCCCTATAAATTTAGACTCAACCCTGTTTCCAATTCACTACCACTCCCACTTTACAAGTACTCAACTACTTTACCATCAATGCCTTCCAACCTATGTTCCCTCGCAACAATGGCACTTGTAATTCTCCTTACTCTTTTCTTTTCCGCTCCAGCTTTTGCAGACACCCGTCCCACTTCTTCTGTCTCTCCTGGAACCCTATGCCAATCTACCCCAGACCCATCTTATTGCAGGTCTGTGCTCCCTCCCCAAAATGGCAACGTTTACGACTATGGCCGCTTTTCTGTCAATAAGTCCTTATCACAGTCCCTCAAATTCTTGAGCCTTGTTGACAGATATCTCCAACGACGGTCTACTTTGTCCGCCGCCGCCGTCCGTGCACTGGAAGATTGTCGTATGCTTGGGGAGTTGAACTTCGATTTCCTTTCAAGTTCCTTTCAAACTGTGAATCAGACGACTAAGTTTCTACCCAGTTTGCAAGCTGACAATATCCAATCCTTGCTTAGTGCCCTTTTAACTAACCAGCAAACCTGCTTGGATGGCCTTCAAGACACTGCTTCTGCTTGGAGTGTGAAAAATGGGCTTTCTGTCCCACTTTCTAATGACACCAAACTCTACAGTGTCTCTTTAGCTCTATTTACAAAGGGGTGGGTGCCCAGCAATCAAAAGAAACCCAATGCATGGCAACCAACCCAGCAGCAACTTGGATTCCGAAATGGGCGTCTGCCCCTTAATATGTCAAACACAACCCGCGCGGTCTACGAGGCCGTGAGTCGGAGAAAACTTGGTACAGCTGGCGCCGAGGTTTTGGTGAAAGACATCGTGACGGTCAGTAAAGACGGAAGCGGAAACTTCACCACCATCAACGACGCCATCGCTGCAGCTCCAAACAAGTCTTCCTCTTCGCGGGGGTACTTCTTGATCTATGTCACCGAGGGTGTTTACGAAGAATACGTGTCCATTGATAAGAAAAAGAGGTACTTGATGATGGTCGGAGATGGAATCAACAAGACTATTATTACAGGCAATCGTAGTGTGGTGGACGGGTGGACCACTTTCAAATCCGCAACCTTGGGTAATTAATTCATTATAATTATGACATGATCAGAAATTTCTATTTTTTTTTAAATAAAAAAACTCATTGCCGATGGTTTTAGCTTATTTAGCTTATCATCTGACATATAAATTGTTTGGTATATATCCATGTTACAGCTGTGGTGGGGTCGGGATTCGTGGGGGTAAATATGACTATCCGTAACACTGCTGGTCCTGCGAAGCATCAAGCAGTTGCAGTTCGGAATGGAGCAGATTTGTCCACATTTTATAGCTGCAGCTTCGAGGGGTACCAAGACACCTTATATGCCCATTCCCTTCGACAATTCTACAGAGAATGTGATATCTACGGCACAGTAGATTTCATATTTGGAAACGCCGCCGTTGTATTCCAAAACTGCAACCTGTTTCCTCGTCTACCCATGAGTGGGCAATTCAACGCCATCACCGCACAAGGTCGAACCGACCCCAATCAAAATACGGGTATTTCAATCCATAACTGTAGTATCAGAGCAGCTGATGATTTGGCCACTAGTAGTGATGGCGCTGCAACTTATTTAGGGAGGCCGTGGAAGGCGTACTCGAGGACAGTTTACATGCAGAGCTTCATGGATAGTGTGATCGATGATGCTGGTTGGCGTGAATGGAATGGTGATTTTGCGTTAAGCACATTGTATTACGCAGAGTTTAACAACAGTGGGCCAGGGTTCAGTACCGCCAAAAGGGTGACATGGCCAGGTTACCACGTGATTAACGCTACGGATGCAGCTAATTTCACTGTCTCTAACTTCCTGCTTGGGGATGATTGGTTGCCTCACACTGGAGTTACTTACACCAGTTCCTTAATTTGAGAACCATTCTCGATATCAACAATGATTCTTCTTCGTTTTCTTTTCTGGTCCTTCTCCTTCATAAAATGAGCAGGTGCTCGTTTAACAGTTATATATACATATATGTATTTGATATTAAGCAAGATTGTATTCATTCTGTGTTTACATTCATATAATTAATGACAGTGATTTATATTTGAAATAACTACCTTGTTCGCAGAAAAGATTTATATTTGGTGCTGTATTTGTTAGGCAATCAGCATTTGTATTTATCCGTTAGAAAGTGAATTCAGATGAATGGATGTTTTGAGATATAGCAAGGCGATATAATTTATAAATAAAGATGAATGAGATAAATATAATATCTTATAGATAAAGACGAAAGATAAATATAGAATATACAAGGAGGAACTTAGGCTGGGATGTTCATCTGGTCGACGACGGCCAAGGCAATGTTGCACAGTTGGCGGAAGGCAGCATTCTTTTGCAAGAAGACGTTATCAACACCTTTGAGGGACTGCTCACAGGTAAGGGAAGCATCGACAGCAGCCTGGAGCCATTTTTTAGCGTCATTTTTGGTATTGGATATCATGGCAACCATTGTATCCTCAATCTGATCTTCTGCATCCAATAAGGAATCCTTGCAATCAGATAGCCCCTGTTGCACTTCCGCCTCCAATTTCTCATCTTCAATCAATATATTTAATTCACCTAATATCTCCGTCGCATCATCCGCTGCCGCCTTCAGAAATATAAATGCCAGGTCCTTTACGCTTGCGTCTGCGTTATACCCACCCGGCACATTTAGAAGCCTTTTCGCACACGCCTCCTTCCATGCCGTTTTCGCACATACCTTATTGATTAGATCTTTCACCTTCGCCGGCATTTCTCCTGCTCTTACTTCCCCACCCATCAAAATCAGAATCAGGCTCAGGCTCATAACTAACAACATATATTTTCTAATGCCTTCCATGTTTTGTTTCTTTCTTCTTCTTCTGCGCTAAACTCAACGCTACACGCTGCCTTAAATAGATTCCGACATGCCAAAATTATCTCTAATTCCTCTTCAGGCCTTTGCTAAATACGGAATTTCGTTATTCATCACTTTATTTAGGCATTCAAACTCAATCCTTGGATCGGTTTTATCTCTAATTCATCACTCTATCTCTCACCTTTTTTTATTATTCAATTATTATAAAATAATAAAATATTAAATATGGGAAGAGAAAGTAGGAAACGAAATTACTCTTTTACTATTACTAGCTACATTCACGTTCTGCATTACTAATAAAGACGGGCTTAGGCCCATCTCATAACGGGCCTGAGATGACATTGAAATTAATTTGGTGATTGTTGAAGACTTGAAGCCTATATCCGCCCCTTCCCAAAGATGCACCCAATAGTTCGATGGCGCTTCTTTTATAAATTCAACTTTAATTTGGTTTCCTCTCACTGGGTCGTTCAGTTCAATGGGTTGGCCTGCCAGGGGTTCAAACTTGAAACCCAGAGTCGAGTAGAGTGATCTCCAGAGTCCATACTAGGAAAATGAATATATTCTTGCTCCATTAATTTTGTTAGTAACAGAGGAATGATATTTATATACTTTTTTATATATTTTATTTTTAATTATTGATATATTATAAAATTAGTGAAGAATTTGTACAATGTGTATCAATTAATAATTAGAATAATAAAATAATAAAATAAGATAGTAATTGATCATTTGAACATTATTAAAACATATTATATATGTGTATTTAACTTAATTTATGAAAGACATTCTTATAAATAATATTATTTGTAATGTTTGATAGATTATCATCTCTATGTGTACCTAAATATTTTGAATTTACATTGAATTATAATTGAGGCTCTAATTATGAGTATATTTGAATTTGATTATGATGAAATTGAAAATTAGACAAATCACATATGGTGGTGATAAATGATGTTGTAAATATTTATCTGAGAAATTGAGAAAAATCTTGGTAGAGTAGCACTTATCAACTATTCAATGAGGTGGAAGAATTTTAGAATATAGACATATATAGATATGATCTAAAAATAAATCTTGAACAGTATACAAATTTACTTAAATATGTCAGATTTTTGTAAGTATTAAATTTTAAAATTTTAACTATATATTTTAAATTTTAACTTACAAAATTTTCATTGAAAATGTCAATGACATTAGGTTGCTTGTTTTTTAGACTAATTAAATTAAGTATTTGCAAATTTATTATAAAAATAATATTAAATATATAAAAAAGTCATTTTTTTATGAAATATATATATATATATAAATAATATTTATATGTTGTGTAAATATATATAAAGAAAAATTACACTTAACCTGATTTATTGCCTGATTATTATTTACCCTTATCTTTTAATCTTTATAATTTTCCATCTATTGAATCTAGTAAGTTGCATATCTAATAATATTATATAATATTTATAATTAAGTTATTTGATCGAGGATTTTTTTTTAAGAAAAAATTTATTTTTGGTTAGAGAAACTTTAATGTTTTACTTCTTTGTTACCATAAAAAAATAGATTATACTTTATTTTAAAATAATTTTGTAGGTTGTTAAAAAACAGTACTTTTTTTTTTTTTCAACATAAATATGGTTTCCAATCCTGACATTTGACTGCATAGAAATGAAACATTTAATTATTGTAACTTGTAAAGAAAGTTATTACGAGGGCAGGTGAGATAATTGACATTCTTAATTGGCTATTAATATTTTCTTCTAATTATAATTATAATTGTGATTTTTAAAATATTCTTAACTAAATTATTTTTTTAAATAAATTTAGTATCTTATTAGTTTATATTTAAACTGATGAAAGAACAATCACATAATCATTGAAATAATTAATTATTGTCATTTTTAAATAAATAAATAAACACGGGGAGAATTTTTAAAGCATCTAAAAAATATATATAAATTATGAAATAATTTAAAAAAATTTGTACATATAAATTTGTATTCAAATTTTTAAATGGATGATAAAAGCACAATGACTATCAGGGGAGGTGTTGGTCTCATAAGAGGTTAAGATGACACCAATAATCATACATTAATTTTTTTCTCACTTATATTGCATTTATTTGACATGATTCTTAAATATTTGTTAAAGAAGCATATGAATGAAAATAATATAGGATGTGAAGAAGAGTGAGAGAAGTTGGATAATGAAAATAATGAAAGAAAAGGAAAAAAATAAAATAAACATATTTAAAGACAAATTCGTTCATTTTCTCTAAATATTATTCTCTCAAAACCTCAAATTCATATTATATTTTCATATCTGCAAAAGAAATAAAAGTATAAAATTAATTGGATCTTTATAATCGACAATTTTTTATATGGCTACTAACTAAAAAAAGCAAATAAAATTGAAATACAAATAAAAAAAATCATATGTAAAGATGTACAAAAAAAAATTACGTGAAGTTGGAAGAGATTACGATGTATACAGAGAAAGCTTTGTATATATAAATTTAAATTTAAATCTGATTCCAAAAAATCTAACTTTCTATTAGTATAAAAAAACTATGATTGTTTTAAGAAAATTATTAAATGTTACTCAATAATAAAGTAAATTAGGAAATTTTATTAAATATATTTATGATTGCTGTTGAGATATAATTAATAATTTATAACTTTATTCTATTCACTTTTATTGATAAAATAAATATATAATATAAAAATAATAAATGAGTTTGTTTAAAAAATTGAATAGAAAAATTAATAACTATTATGAAAAATTATAGGGTGATTATTTTAATTTTTGTTACTCCTATGTTATGTTTTATAATATAAACAAAGATAGATATAGATAAATAAATATAAATAAATATAAATAAATAATATAGATAATAATAATAAATAATAATACATAATTAATGATAATAAAATAATAAATATAAAAATAATATAAAAATAATAATGTATGAATGATAACTTAAATAATAACATAATATCAGCTAAAAATACTATGTTATAATTCTAAGATAGTGTTGTAATTTTGGAGTATGGATTTATTATTTATTATTTTTTAATATTATTTATTTATTTATTATGTTATATATTTTATTTTAAATTTTGTTTTAAATTTTAAAAATTTTTTAACTTATAAATAAGTAATAAAAATATATAAAAATATATAAAAATATAAATTTTAAAAAAATATATGATATAAAAAATAATTAATTAATATTAAAAAATAAGAAATAAAAACAAAATGAAGAAAAGGATTAGCCACTTCCAATATCAGCGCACATTGTGGGAAGCTACAAGCCTACAAATAGCATTACCCTTGACGTTGCCGTTGACGTTGAGTTGTCCTCAGACCTCCGATCCTCTTGTCTCCTCCCTTAAGAAGAAATCAAAGCAGCGTCTTCATTTTCATTTCAAACCCAAATTAACTATCAACTTGGGAGTTCACGCGAAGAACAAAATCAGGATGGAGAAAATAGAGCACTCCACAGTGATCACCAATGGAATCAAAATGCACATAGCATCTATTGGGTCAGGCCCAGTAGTCCTTTTCGTCCATGGCTTCCCTGAGCTTTGGTATTCCTGGCGTCATCAGCTTCTCTCACTCTCCTCCCTTGGCTACCGGGCCATCGCCCCTGACCTTCGTGGCTATGGCGACACTGACGCTCCACCCTCTGCTACTTCCTACACCGCCTTCCATATCGTCGGCGACCTCGTCGGACTTCTTGATTCTCTGGGCATCGACCAGGTATTCTTGGTGGGTCATGACTGGGGCGCTGTCATGGCCTGGTATTTCTGCTTATTCAGGCCGGATCGTGTCAAGGCCTTGGTCAACATGAGCTTGGTGTTCAGCCCCAGGAACCCAACAAGAAAGCCGGTGGACAGCATGAGGGCTTTGATGGGTGATGATTACTATATCTGCAGGTTTCAGGTAAGTTCCTCTTCTACACTAGTCATTCATGAAGATTACTCTGTCTTTTAACTTTCGCGTTCGATTTGAGAAATTGGTTGTCTTCTTCCGTTTCCAATTCAATTCCTCTTTTATTTGTTCTGGAAAAATTGGATGATTAACCAGCTAAATTAGGTAAGAGAGTTATTGCATAACATAAATATAATTTGGGGTTATCTAATTATCTTGTCTTTGAACCGTGCCATTTCAAGGGTATTAATAACATTTAGTCAACCTTCGTAAGCACGACAAGAACTAATTTAAGTGTAGTAAATTGCTCCATAATTCAAGTCTTAGAATTTCACACATGTTAGGTAAATTTCGCTTGGTGCATCCCCTTCAACTTGGCAATAATGGCCGACGACATTAATTTTCGTCTATTCCTCCCCGGTTCTAGATCTACACACTTTAATTTGAAATATTTTCTCAAATTCCCATCTTTAAGCAAAATTTGAATTTATGACTCTCTGCAGCCACGCAAAACCCTCATCACTAGCACTCTGCCAGTGCCTTCCACCTTTAAGCTAAAGAGGATAGACTTTGGGTGGGTTTGATTTGTAAAAATATTTTTATGTTTATTTTTTGTTTTCATAAAATAAAATTTATGAAAATATGTTTAGTTTTATAATAATAAATCTTATTTTCAGAAAATAAAAATTAATTTTTTTATTTTTTTGTCATCAATTTTTCTATTATTACAAAAATGTCACTACGTTGTCATTCTTTTCAATTTAATTACAATATTACTATTGCATTTTTAAAATTATTGTTTTTAGTTTTTAAAAATTTCAACAAAAAATACAAAAAATAATTTTTCGTTGTTTTCAAATTTTCAAGAAATTTAAGAAACATTTTTAAGAAAACATTTTTTAAATTTCTAACCAAATAAGTTTTCTGTTTTCAATAAAAATGAAAATAAAAAATGCCCAAACCAAACACATCATTAAATTTTTCAATTTTCATTCTGACCAAATAATTTTTTATACCGTTTCATATTACTATGCAAATTGCTTGGACTGTTGAAGGAAATCATACAAGGGACTTTAAATGCATTGGAACTTGGAAGAATTTAGTAAGTTTCAAATCATCCATTGCATATCCTGGTTGGTGGGCACTGTTGTTTATTGATCCACTCTTTATGATTATTTCCTCCCTGTCAATTTTTTCGCATCAATAATTAATCCAGTAGTAGTACCATGATTTTTTAGAACATTAACAGCCTATATCTCCCTTTGACAAGCTCTGTTCTATTTAGAAGATCCAGTTTCATACATTTATAATGCTTGATTATTGAATGAAGTCTTCTTCGTTTATGGCCAAAGCAATATCCATAGAACTTTTAAATATGGTTCCTCTGTCCTGATTTTGAAAAATAATCAGTCTAATAGGAGAAGGAATCACATGTTTTGTAGTATATACTCAAGATATGAGGGATAATAGTACTGAGTGTTGAACTTTCTCATATCAGTGTTGAGTTAATAATACTGAACAGTATTTCTTAATCAACTTATGAATCAATCTATATTTCCTTTTGTGTGTTTTAACTTTCTTCTTCCTCTCTTGTTATCCGAGAGCCTGAAAATAGTAGTTGCTTCATAATACATACTTGGAAATCAATTTCTGATTTGCATGGAGTAGTACCCGTCCAATTCATTCTTGTTTCTGTATGTCGATAGTAATTGATAGTTATTTTTCAAAGAAATCGATGGGTCACTTAATATCTCGGATTTGCATGTCCTTCAGAAACCTGGGGAGGTTGAAGAAGAGTTTACCCGTGCTGGTACTGCAAGAATAATAAAGAAATTTTTAACATCTCGTGATCCACGTCCACTTTGTGTGCCTAAAGAGAGAGGATTTGGAGGTTCGCCTGATACTCCAATTACTTTACCTTCTTGGCTGTCTGAAGAAGATGTCAATTATTATGCCAGTAAATTTGACCAGAAGGGCTTCACTGGTGGGTTAAACTACTATCGAGCGCTGGACCTGTAAGTTTCTTCAATTTCTTTATGGGAAACATGCATATACATATTGGAAAGCAACTCTATTAGTAATTGGAACCACCTTTTGAGTCTGTTCTTGCTTCTCAAATATCTTATCCTTTCCCCCCTTTTCCTTTGGTTGTTGAATTCCTTGAGTTCCACATGCATGAACAGATTAAAAATGCATGCTGATTATGTGTAAAATATGTCATTTATAATTATCTAATACTTAATAGCATATATAGCATTACCTTTCATATGTAACTTTTGGCAAAGTAGTTGAACCTGGGACATGTACCGCTGCGTCAATTCAAGAATCCCAGAATCAAAGTTTGTCATTAGCAACGTGATGAGTTTTTCTGTTTTTTCTTTTGTTGAAGGAACTTGATTTATAGGCAGCTAACTTTTGTTTTGTCTGCAGAAACTGGGAACTGACAGCGCCATGGACTGGGTTACAAATCAAAGTACCAGTCAAGTTTATTGTAGGAGACCTGGACATCACATATAATACTCCAGGTGTCAAGGGATATATACATAATGGGGGATTTAAGAAAAATGTTCCATTCTTACAAGAAGTGGTTGTAATGGGAGGAGCAGCTCACTTTATAAATCAAGAAAGACCAGAGGAGATCAGCGCGCACATCTATGACTTCATCAAGAAATTTTAATCTACATTGCCCTTCGAAGTTTAGTGTACCAGTCTTTAATAATGTCCCATACGGCTCGCCAACAATTGCACCAGTGTCAAGTCTGCAAATTTTCTTGCGTACCAAATTGGAAATTATTTCCTAATTTGATTGATATGAAGATTTGAACTTCTTATCACTCGAGTCATTCTCAAGTGGCAGATTTCCTCTTCTGTCTTTACTGAAAATTGACAAAAATTGTGACTTAAAGTTGTAAAAGGGTTTATAAGGCGCTTTTAGTTAATTCAATAATTTGTCAGACTTCAATTTCCTGCCCTTGCATCATAGATGCTACCTATGTTCGGTACAAGTTCAGGTGATTTGCTTAAATTAGGCACACGCTTGTGGCGCAAGGCAAATCTGCATGCAAATTCCTTCCACGAGGAGAAAGGAATAGATGGGAACTTAGAAGAATCAAACCCAGTTTTCAAAAAGAAATTTAATTTTCTGTAGTTTGATTATAAAAATTAGTCAGAAGTGTTTAAAAAGCTAACAAATTAATAATCTTTGAAATGAAAAAAATTAAAAGCAAAAGTCATTTTTTGTATTATCAATTTAAGTCTCAGCTCTTGTCCCAGTCCTGACTCCTAAACCTGAAATAGTTCCAATCTCAGCTCTGGAATCCAGTTGCAGCTCCCAGTCCAAGAGTGGTCGCAATCTCTAATTCATGTTATCCAAACAAAAGTAGATGTTCTCATGTTTCCTTTGTTATCGTGGTTAGAGGACTCTAGACGCAAGATTCCCTCTTCACTCGAATATACACCAAAGCAGCAAATATACGCTAACTTTCCAGTTTTTCAAAGTAAAAGGAAGACTCAGGCAGGGTTTGAATGGTTATGGTGGATCAATATTTTTTAAAAATTAATGAGTGAATGAAACTATCCAGCGAAAATCAATCCCCCCCGGGGGGGGGGGGGGGGGGGGGGGTGTGTCAGAATCTAACATTTTCCATTTCACGTTTTATACAATACCATTTGGCTCATGTGGTATTCAACAGAGGTACCAGACGGCTCAGCAGAATTTGTCAGATTAAAGGAAACTAAAGATTGATTAAACAACAAAAAAGAAAAAGAAAAAAAGTACACTAAAGATTCGCAAGCCTTAGCAATGCTCGAGGAAATTGCAACAGAGAACATTACCAAAATCCCAAGCACTGCGAATCACATCACCATGAAAGCTACGAATTGAGAACTAATATCCAGTTCTTCCACAGGTCTTGCCACACAGCCTATATTATGTAGAGATAAAAGAAAATAACATTGTACAATAGCACAATTCCACAGTCAAAGAAAGGCTTCTGATTAAACTTTTTAAACGTTCATTAGAAACTTCGTGCTCAAAACTGTCTGGAGCGAGGGGCCCTTTCCATTAATTGTTTTTTTCCGGGTGAATATGAAAACTTATATAAAGAAACTCTTCCACAACACAAAACGGGAGATAACAATACATGATGACAACCATAGGAAAAAGGAAAGCTCCTTTATACTTGAACTGGACTCAAACTTTAAAGCCTCTACTGTTCCTTCTTCCTCTGGCCCGCTCAAATTTCCTTCCTTTAGCACGCACATAGGGCTTGGTGTGACTATGTGGCACACCTGGAGCTGGTCCGAAGTGCTTGACAGCCTCACGGGCATTCTTAGGACCTCTAAGAAGAACCTGATAACATTATTCCAAAGAGAAAGTCGTGCTTCAGAGGTAAGTCAATTTTATTTGCACAAGCAAGGAGAAATAATTAATAAATTCCATGGGAACCTATCACTGAATTAAAATGGATTGAACTTTCCACCATTATTTTCTTCTATCTTCTACAAATGTAGTAGAAGAACACGAAAACTGGCCCCAAAACAATTGAGAAAGTTTATCTTAACTTCCCATATTAGATGAGCATAAATGGGCAAATAATACTAGTCAACACAAAGTACAATGGCTTTGATGTAAAAATATTAATATCGTTTTGCTGCCTTAAATTGGTTATCAACCTTGTCCAATTTATGAACAAGGATGAAATGTCAGACAATAGATTCCAGACTCAAAATAAAATTAACAGCTAATTGGTTTTTGCTTCTACAGTGACAAGGGGGTAATATGCTAGCGCTATACAAGATTAGGGCAAGTATGAAATACGTAAATCATTACACAGGCCAAGTGACCCACAAGCAGGACGCTAATGAAAAACTACTGCTAGAAATTTAGGAAATATAGAAAAATTGCTATTGTTCAAACATAAAGCAACTTTTGCAAGGGCCCACCAGTTTCTACGCCAAGAAATGTCCCTTATTTTTAATCGAATAACTTTTTTCTTAAAGGAAAGAGAATTTACAGAGAACAGCAGCAAAAGAAATCAGAACAAGGACCAAGAACAACATTAATACCAAAAAAAAGAAAAACACCTCCAATCCATGACACCCTGTATAGGCTTCCTTCTCGCAGATTTTTCTTATTAAATTTGACTAACTTCCCATCACCTCTGTCTATGACTCTGATTCCGTAAGCCTTATTTCCTTATCCAAGTTGTATTTCTATTCACCCAATTTTGAGTATTACTATAACAGTTCCTCCTCTATCACATTCCTTAAACATTCTCTCACAAAAATCCAATGAAATCATCATGTCAAAATGTCATATAATGTTATACAGCTAGTTGGTCGAAGCCAGCCCCGTCTATTGTTCACATGAGTCAATAAACCAACACGTGAAACTATAGCAATGTCTTCTGAAGAACTCACAAGTAGACTGAAGTAGTATAAAATTCATACCGTGTTCTGGCCTAGAGGAGCTCTTAGAGCAAGCTGATCAAATGTTATGCACTCTCCACCAGCCTTCTCAATTCTAGCTCTGGCTGTTTCTGTGAACCTCAGGGCAGTCACCTTCAGTGCAGGGACTTCAGAAACCCTAATATCATCAGTCACGGCCCCAACAACTACAGCGATCTTATCGTCCTAGTGGCAAAAAAAGAAGCAAGATAAAATAAATAAACACCATTGAGTAGTTAGTATAGCATTTTAAACCTTAATTTTCTTTATTTGGCTCAACAAATGCGCACTCCACCAACCATTTTGTTAGCAAAAAATTACCATCAACAATCTTTGCTTTCGTAGACGATGTAACTATTTAATTTCAATGTTATTATTACTGAACCACATTACAAGGAGCTTTAAATCAAAAAGATAGCCACCTTGCCCTTCATGAAACGAATTAACCTAGACAGAGATAGAGGTGGCTTGTTGATTTTGCTCATGAAAAGCCGCCTCAGGATCACCGAATTGAACTTACTCCCAGTTCTCCGAACAAGAAACCGGTAAAGCTGAAAACATAACAACCCATGTCAAATTATATTAAACCCTCATAATCATAGCAACCAAACACGTATATGCAGAGCACACAGTACATTTGCGCTCCCGAAATAGAAAGGGAAGAAAGACTGAGGACTCAGAAAGAGAAGAACCTTGACAAGGAGTTTCAGGTAAATATCGCCAGATCTGGGGGCGGTTCGCCGGGTCTTCTTGCTCTTACCTCCTGCCTTCAAATCGATTCCCTGCAATCGACCGGAGTGAGAAGAAAAGCATACGCAAAAGAGAAAGAAACGCTGATGGCGGAGTTTAAATCCAGAGACGGGCATACCATGGTGGATGGAGCTTGTTCTGTGACACTACCACCTGCAGCTGCTGCTGGTATAAGCAAACAGAGGAGGCTAGGGTTTTATTTCGATTTTTGGGTAACAAAGGATTTATTTGGCATTTTCCAGCATTTGCAGGTCGGGTCAACTCGAATGGTTCAGAACCGAACTTGAATCCGGATATATTAACCAATAATATCATTAGTCAAATTATTAAAATCATAATTATTTATTTATTTTTAAATCTTCAAAATAAATAATTTAATTTAATTTATAAATAATAAAATAAATATATATCATAATTATTTAAAAATAAATAAATAATTATGATATGTCATATATCACTCTCGTAATTTAAGAATTTTAACTGATTCATTACTAACTAAACCATTTTTTTTTAGAAGGCTAGATGCCAAAATATATCTGTATGATCAAAGGTTTTTTTTTCAAATTAAAGTTTTTATATATTTACTTGTTTTAGAATTATAAATTAGGTAATAATTAAGCTTTTATTTTAAATTATTTTTTATTAATAGTCTTTTCCATTATTTATGTAATTTCTATTTCTATGATTCTGTCAAATCTACTTTCGTTGGAATATGAACCCTCCTCTCTCAATTTTGAAAGCAAAAATAATTCACAAACAGAAAGGCATGTTTTTTTTTTTTTCAATTACAAGATAGAAAAATAGAAAATATAAGGATTTATATCACATCTAATTAACAAACAACTAGATGAAATATAATTGTTAAAATCGTGATCATTCATTCATTTTTAAATAACTACAATTTATTTTATTTTAATTACATATAATCAAATTTTTTTAAGTTATAATTTAATTATACCACATCTAATTGTTTGTTAATGAGATCTTGATTCAAAACAAAAATAATAAAAGCACAATATATGAAATCCTTGTCTTGATCAGTACTTCTTATTTATTTGATTTAATTGTAAATTTGTGCACATTGTCTCTTTCATACATTCTCCTACTATAAATATTTATTTCACATGGATTCATATTGCAAACTGAATATTGGATCATGTAATTTTGATTGTCATGTTCTTGTAGTGTAAGAGAAAAGAAAGAAAACAATGCTAGGCAAAAGCTGAGGTTGATGGAGTTTGGTCCATCCACCAATCCCACCAACCACCATATATGGTTATACAAATAAACAAACCTGCTCTCCTTTAATAGGGTTATTTACCATATAGACCCGTCTTGAAATATGTTTTTCTTTTTTTATATTATATTTTTAAAGAGTAAAATATAAATTTTTTGGGTTTTCCATTTATACCATAAATTTTCTAAAAATTAGTTGCTTAGCAAACAAAATATAAATATAATACTTTTGTTAGCAATTAATTTTAAGTGTTTATTAAATTACATTTAGAAACACTAGTGCCTTCAAGTACTTTTTTATTTTAAAAAAAGAATAAAAAGAATTTAAGAAACAAAATAAAAATGTTTTAAAAAATTTACAACATGATGTTTTAAAAAATTCAAAAAATAAAATAGGTAAAAAATTCAATAAATAAAGTAAAAATTCAAAAAATATGAAAAAATGCCCCATTATAAGGCCAGATCTCCCTAAAGCATGCGAGAATGAATTCTTTTGAAGGCAAAATGAGTTCTGGTTTTAATTTGCAATGTTTAAATATCTTCGAAGGCAAATGAAGAAGTTGAAATCTTTCTTTATTTGAAGGCAAATTTATGAGCTTCATATTAAAAAAAAAGATGGAAGAAGAGAGAGGATTGCATATCCTGAATCTGTTGACCACGATATCTTTCAAGGAGATGAAAGCGGAGCTGACGAATGTGTTTGATGTGGCAGAGGAGTCAAAAAGCAGCGTTTCTCGTGATGATTAAGATGGAGAAGAAAGATGTGTTCTAAGACTTGAATTGAAGGGTTGTTGGAATTGGTATAGGATAGGGAATTTAGAAAAGGGTGAATGGGTTCAGGACAAAAGGGGATGCTTGTAAGGTGCAACAGAGGATTGAGGAAGGACTATTACATCACACTAGGTTTGAGTCACTCAAGTTTTTAGTGGGGAGGGACTATTACATTACACTAGACTAGAGAACAATTAACCAAAACACAAACTAAAACTAAAAAGCCCCAAAATAAATAATTATAGGGTTCAACCTTAGATTCTAAATAAAAGGTACTAAAATTAAATCCATGGCAATGTATTGTAAGTTAAATGGAAGTATGAAAGAACATGAAAACAACTTAAATCAAAGTCAAATAAAAAGCCTAAAATATTCAACTCCTACTAAACTTCAAGGTAGAGATAATAAACTAAAAAGTGAACAAAGCAGGAAGATGGCCAGTAAAACAGACAGCAGATAATGGAATTCCAAATTGGCAGCAGACGTTAGACCCTTTTGGAGGAGCTCTACACAGTTCTGCAGCTCCCGTTGTTGTTCCCCTCATGACCCTTCACGTCTGTAGCTTCTTTCACCTTTTATATGTAGGTCATCCCATTGTAACCAAAACTACTATGCACAACGTCGTCCACTTACCCGAGCTGCTAGTGCGTTTTGCTTTATTTTGCTGTGTTTTATTTAATGAAACTGCTGTTGTGCCTTTTATGAAACTGCTGCTGTGCGTTTTGTTGCTGTTGACATATCTCATTATACTCAATGTCTCTACGCAACAATTACAATATTAAAATGACATATTTTGGAATTAGACCCTTCATGTAAGTTGTAGATCTTCCTCTCAGATTTCCAACGCACCTAAATTTACTAAATTTGGACTAGTAGAACTCCAGATATAAGATGAAAACCGAGGCAGGGTCTGGGTTGCTTGTTGAACTTCTGGCAGATTGGGAAGTTTATGTTTTTGCTCAATTGGATCTCAAAATGACAGAACTAGGTTTTGGGATCTTCATAAAAGTTGTAGGCCTTTATCTTATCTTTCCAAAAAACTAGAGAACACTTGAAATGGAGGTCTGTAACTCCAATCATAGCTCAAAATCCAAATAGTGCTCTGGGTTTGCTTGAATCAACACTTGATTTTCTTTCCAATCTTAGCTCAATGTATACCTCTTCACATTAGCTCAACTCAACATAAAGCAACAATTAAAATGTATAAGCATGTAAGAAAAATATTGCCTAATTAAATCATAAGTAATAAAATAAGTAAAAATATGTTATTAATCAATTTAAATCACAATTTGAATTTATGTTTCTTAACTAATTTTTCTATTTAAAACTAATAATAATGTTGAGAATTATATTGGCTCTAAATGTCTAAAATGTGCAATATTTCAGTTCAATCAATATATTTTTTAATAATTTTATCAATCAAAAAATTCTTTTTGTAACTGAACATATTTTTTAATTTAAAAGTCGTTCTCATTTACTATATTTAAACGCAAAACACATTTTTATTCTACTAAAATAATATATATTTTTTAAAATAAATTGTTATTCTATAAAAATCATTTTAAACAAATGCTAACATGACCTAAGTGTGGCTTAAAAACACCTTAATTTTAATAAAATTTTATTTAAATACTTAAAAAATATAATTTAAACTTGTGCAATATAAAATGTGATATTTATTTATTATAATGTGTTGACTGTCAAATGATTTTAAACTAATATTTTAAAATTATAACAATGAATAATTTATAAAACAAGGACATTAAAAAATAATTTAATCTTAAATTCAGTAAATTGAACACGAGAAAGAAAAATCTGTGGTTTGTTTTCTTTCAGATTACCGCCCCTAAGTCCTAATTATCTATTGTTTAATTTCAACGAATGCATCCTCCAAAATGATCAAAAACCCAAAACATCCTTTCATCACCTTCACATCCTTTCATCACTTTCACATCCTCCAGTGTTATTTTAGTCATAACAGCACTAGAAGTTGTGAGAAAGAAAAACCGAGACTCGGCGACTCCCATACTTTGTCCGAATAACAACACGGTAATTCGGTCGTTACCTCTAATCCCTATATCCCCTCCGGTTGCAACGGCTCCACCGTCGCTTGTTCGTTAATCTATCATATGATGCACTCTTCCAAACCCCGCCGGAAAGTTGTTCCGGCTAACGGCGAAGACTCTGCTGACAAATTGGACCAGCTCCTTCTCTCATCTGCCATCTGCAACAACGAAGACTTGGGGCCATTTGTCCGCAAGGCTTTTTCTTCCGGCAAGCCCGACACGCTTCTCCACCACCTCCGTCACTTTGCTCGCTCAAAAGAATCGGAGATCGAGGAGGTCTGCAAGGCACACTATCAGGACTTCATCCTCGCTGTCGATGACCTTCGATCCCTTCTATCAGACGTGGATTCCCTCAAGTCAGCTCTCTCGGATTCCAACTCCAAGCTTCAGTCTGTTGGTCGCCCACTCCTCTCCTCCCTTGATGCCTTCGTTGAATCGCGAAACGTTTCTAAAAACGTTAATCTCGCGCTCGAATCTGTACGAACTTGTATTCAGTTGACGGAAGTTTGCTCCAGAGCCAACCGTCATCTGTCTAGTGATAATTTCTACATGACTTTGAAATGCGTCGACCTGCTTGAGAGGGAGTATTTGGATAAAACGCCGTCGTCCTCGCTGAAGAGGATGCTGGTGAACAAGATCCCGGAGATTCGTTCGCATATAGAGCGGAGGGTAAGCAAGGATTTTGGGGACTGGCTGGTGGAGATCCGAGTGGTGAGTCGTAATTTGGGTCAATTGGCAATCGGCCAGGCCTCAGCGGCTAGGCAAAGAGAGGAGGATCTGAGAATTAAGCAGCGGCAAGCGGAGGAACAAAGTCGGCTTAGCGTGAGGGATTGTGTTTATGCTTTGGAGGAAGAAGATGATGATGGACTCAGTGCTGGCGGTGGTGGAATTGGAGAAGATGGCAAGGATGGGTATGGTAATGGTGGAGGTGGAGGTGGTGGAATTATAGGATTTGATTTGACACCGTTATATAGGGCCTACCATATACACCAGACATTAGGACTGGAAGATCGGTTTAAGCAGTATTATTTTGAAAACCGAAAGCTTCAATTAACATCGGACTTCCAGGTATCGTCAATGACACCTTTTCTTGAATCCCATCAGACCTTTTTCGCGCAAATTGCGGGTTTCTTTATAGTCGAGGATCGGGTCTTGAGGACTGGTGGGGGTTTGATATCAAAAATGGAAGTTGAGAACTTGTGGGAAACTGCCGTAAGCAAAATGTGTTCGGTCTTAGAGGATCAGTTCTCCCGAATGCAAACTGCTAATCATCTCTTGCTTATTAAGGACTATGTGAGTCTATTAGGAGTAACCCTTCGAAGATATGGGTACCCCATTGATGCATTGCTTGATGTTTTGAGCAAACATAGGGACAAATACCATGAACTGCTGTTGTCCGACTGTCGGAAACAGATTGCTGAGGCGCTAGCCGCTGATAAGTTTGAGCAGATGTTGATGAAGAAAGAGTATGAGTATTCCATGAATGTGCTTTCCTTTCATATACAAACATCAGATATCATACCTGCTTTTCCTTACGTAGCACCCTTTTCATCAACGGTGCCAGATTGTTGCCGCATTGTGCGGTCTTTTATCGAGGATTCTGTAAGTTTCATGTCATATGGTGGGCAGCTAGAGTTCTATGAAGTTGTTAAGAAATATTTGGACAGACTTTTGAGCGACGTTCTGGATGGGGCTTTATTGAAGCTTATAAATACATCAGTTCATGGTGTCTCCCAGGCGATGCAAGTAGCAGCAAATATGGCTGTATTGGAGCGTGCGTGTGATTTTTTCTTCCGCCATGCTGCTCAGCTTTCAGGGATTCCATTGAGAATGGTGGAGAGAAGCAGGAGGCAGTTCCCTTTGAGCAAAGCCCGTGATGCCGCAGAAGAGATGCTCTCTGGTCTGCTCAAATCCAAGGTTGATGGGTTCATGACCTTAGTTGAGAATGTAAACTGGATGGCTGATGAGTCACCTCAGAGCGGGAATGAATACGTAAATGAGGTGATGATTTATTTGGAAACTCTGGTTTCAACTGCTCAGCAGATATTGCCAGCTCATGTCCTTAAAAGGGTCCTGCAGGAAGTTCTTTCTCACATATCGGAGATGATAGTTGGGGCTTTAGTTAGTGATTCTGTCAAGCGGTTTAATGTGAGTGCTATTACAGGGGTTGATGTGGATATCCGGCTCTTAGAATCATTTGCTGAAAATCAGGGTCCCCTTTTCTCAGATGGGGATGTTGATCAATTGAAAACGGCTCTTGCTGAGTCAAGGCAATTGATTAATTTGCTTTTAAGCAATCACCCTGAGAACTTCCTGAATCCAGTGATCAGGGAGAGGAGTTACAATACGTTGGACTACAGGAAAGTAGTGACTGTTTCAGAAAAGTTGAGGGACCCTTCAGATCGGCTTTTTGGAACTTTTGGCAGTCGTGGAGCGAGGCAGAATCCCAAAAAGAAATCATTGGATATATTAATAAAAAGACTTAAGGATGTTAGCTGATTGAAATTAGAGCTGTATGTAAGATCCTTACTCTTATTTTTGTTTTCTTCCTTTCCCTTGTCACCACATTTTGATTTTGATTTGAATTTTCTGATAACAAGTCATTCGTGAAAGTATTTGGTTAAGATAAGGCCAGCTTGTTACTGTCTTCTTATTGTATTTTCAGATTAGCCAATATTGTTTGAAATGTTTGATTCTTATCTGTTCATCATTTGGGTTTCATCATTTATGATGGTATCTTTATCAGTGTGCGACTGTAACATGATGCATGTTTTGTGAGAGTCTGCTGGTGCACATTCAAGTTTTATGGGTCTTAGGAAAGAGATCTCCTGATTAAGTTATTTTAGATGTACAGATATATCATAATCATTGCTTTTATATTTGCCTCTTCATTCATCTTTTATTCAGCCACATTGTTTTGGCTGTGAACCTTTTATCAGAGCAATGAAGATTTTTCCATGTTCTAACCTGTTGCTTCTTCTGTACATTGATCCAATTCCAATGATTAATGAGGGATTAAGATTTAAGAGTAGTGATGAGACACACTGCATGACATAAAGCCAAAGCCTTTTGAGCTCTCTAAGGCCATGTTTGATTGCCTTAGGCTCGAGAAATTGGAATGAGGCTTCTTTTCCCTCACTATCTATATTTCATGGCAAGGCCTTTTTTGTGTTGGCCACGTTGGTGAAGTTTATAAATCAACACTTGGAGTTACTTGTGCATGTAGACATGCTTTTGCACACTACTACTTATTTCATGGACTTGGGAGAGTTTAGGTGTTGTATGCAGATACAATACATTTATGGCTGGGAAGCCCGTCTGTCAAAGCTTCCCAATTTCTATTGCAATTTTGTTTCAGTTAACCAATAGGAATGGAAAACTGAACAAGATACCTACTTTTTCTATTCTCTCTTTTTCTTGCAATCGTCTATCACGAAGAATAGTAAGTTTCCTGTATTGTGCGTTTCAAAAGTCCTCATGTATCGTGAATGATAACTTTCTTCTCTCTTTAGACATCGTTCTGTAACATTTAAAACTCAACCAAGTCATATTACCCGTCATTCTTGGTTATTTTAAGTTGAATGTTTTGCAAGTATTGGAGCCTGTCAAAAAGTTTTATTACTAACTAGTTCTCTCAATTTGGGAATAATAATGAGGTGAAGTCTACAGTGCTACAATTGTACTGTGTTACCGTCGGTATGATCTCCTCACATGACATTTTTTATTCAAATGTGTAAAGAAAGTGATACGGGGCGCGATTGTACCACTCTTGTAGTTTTTTCCTGATAAGTTGGGGGGAGGGGATGGAGTTAGGCAAACTGGCAGAGTGATGGCTACCAATTAAGCCTTTATGACGTCAACTACTGGTAGCCTACACTTTGTGAAATGATGCTTCCCAATTTTATTTGGATTACTGGAATGAAATTACTTTGAAAATGGGAATTTAAAGAAATGGGGAATTCTATAAATCTGTATGGGACTATTTAAAATTCTTACTAAAGAAAATAAAAAAAATTTGAAATACTGCTCTGTTTCACTACATCTTTGAGAGAATAACTGAATATAAAATTGATGAATGTTGAGGCCCTAGAGAGTACAGGGTGGGGAAAAGGCGAAACATTAATGTTCGGAGTCCTATAAGATTCTTACGAAAATTGATTCCAAACACCAAAATCAAGAGAGGGGCGAGATCCAATTTTCATTATCTCATATATCTTAATCTTATGATTAACTCTCTTGTGATTGCTCCTCCTGGTTCTTTTATTACTCTATTTTTATATTTTACCTTAATTTGTTCTCTTGGGATGTTGAGTAACGTGTTGCTCGTGCCACTTGTTGACAAAAATCAAACCTGATGACTCTAGCAATTGATGTTCATCTATATATGTCACTGAATTAGAAAGGAAATCCATAACCAGTTGCCTTTAGTTGAGTATGGCTACTTCTGCTGTGGTATCGTATACTTTATATATATGCTACGGCTGTTTTTTTTTTTTAATAACTGTGATTGACGTTCCTAGACCCGCCTTCCAGAATAGAAATGATGAAAATAAAATATCTGTAATGTTTTTGAACTGCTTTTTCATTTGGTTGTTCTTATTTCTCCGTACATAAAAAAACGAAATTAGTAAGTCAGAGGAGGAGGGGGACTAGTCGTCGCAGTTTGCACTACTACTCGGTATAGATAAGGAATTTTAAACGCGTTCAAGTTTCTTAGTTATTGAAATTAGAGGGTCGCAGAGGAAGGCGATGATGGTTGGTTGGCATGGATGGGCCAGTTTGCAACCAAAAGATTTGAGATAAAATCTTTCTCATCGCAGCATGTTGAAGGATATTGCAAGTCACTATCTGACTTTCTAATGGTAAATTCTAAGCTACCACTACAAACTAGCTTAGTTTTTTCTAATTTTTTTAATTTTTATAAATTATTATTTATATAATATATTTTTTATAAATTTTTAAAAATATTTTTATACTTATGAATGAATAGTATTAAAAAATTTATAGATGAATAGTATAAAAAAAATAAAAAAAATTCTTAAAAAAATTTTAAAAAATTTTCAAAAAATTATATGACCTAAATAATAATTAATTAACATTAAAAAATAAAAAAAATTGAGATAAAAAATCAAAAAAAAAATGTTTTGCTTACCAAAAATTATGGTACAGCATAAAAAATAGGGGCACCATAATGTTCACCCTTTCTAATTCATCCATCAATAGCTTATGGATTGGGATCCCAGCCTTGTCTCACGAGAAAAGGCTGG
>JASKGM010000013.1:13241537-13254030 GCA_034509205.1 Ceratonia siliqua | reverse complement strand
CTACACCTAAATGTAGTCATACTAACAGCTTCTGCACCAATTATAAAAAATTTTAAAAATAATAAGTAATAATACTCATAGATAAAATTAAAAAAAAATCAAAATTACTAATTTCATGATTTGGTTTTTCTAAAGTGTAGGATGTATTTTAGAGAACAAAATACAAGTAATTATCTTCAATTAAAAAATCAGAGGAATTAATTTTTACATGTTTATGAATTGTTAGTATATTCTTTTAAACTGAAATCAAACTTGATGTAAGAATTTAACCAGCAAAGTCGGTTCATAATCAGTTTTCAAACAATAGCAAACGCCTATATCTGCAAGTGGTTAAATTTTGCAGTAGGCGAAACTCTATTTGCTGCATAGAGATGTGTCAGAGCTAACAGTATTCACGTCGATAAAACTGTCCTAAATTTGTCCAAAAAATAAAACTCCTAAATTCCTTTGAAACTTAATTGTCCAGGCCTTTCTTGACAATTCACTATTAGACTACTACCTACTTATATCTGCGGAAATTTCAAGGAAGCGGCAGGCTGTAATTTTGATTTTATTATTATTATAATAAGATGTCTTGTATTTTGTGTAATATATATTTTATTTTCTTAATATAATCTATAGATAATATAGTAACATCAACTCTAGTAAGGATTTCTCCCTTAATACTCCCACAATGTACGAAAATTACTTACTTGGTGGTAGTAGATATCCATAATTTTATACAACATTTTTTAAATTATATCGAAACATAATAATATATTAAATTTTTTTTTATTTTTTTTGTATTTTTTATTGAATTTTTTACTTTTTTTTTAACATTATGTTCTAAACTTTTTTTTGAATTTTTTTAACCTTTTCTTTTTTAAAATAAATTATAAAAAAAACAAATATACGAAGATAACAAACACCATACCAAATCTCACATTCCAAAGGTCTATTTCCCGGGATCTTGGAAGACCCCCGTCCCAAACGGCCGCTAACGGTAGGTCGACAAAGATGAATCGGATTTATTATGATTATTATAAGATGGCGACAAACTGTAAATGTTAATTCCTGAGATTGCTTATTAAACGGCAAATTTGTGCCAAATAGCTTTTCATCGTTCCGCTCTCACTCTTACAAGTAGCATCAGCATGCTATTTTAGCTCCAATCATGTTCAAAACAGGTTAGATATTCCCGAGAATATTCGCAATCCTTCTTATTAAGCAGCCATCCCACATGACTAGAAGAGATTAACAGTTTATAAGGAATTTACGTCAAGAATCATCTGAAAAAACCCCCAATCAGCATGCCCCAAAAAAAAAAAAACCACCAAGCATAGGAATTAGGAAACACTCAAAGTACCCAAGTCCTTCAAACTAAGAAACACCCAAGCACAAGCAGTGATAATCCATAACGCCCTTCTGCCCCATTGGAAGAGCAAAACCTAATAAACACTCCATGTATTGATAGTAAATGCTGACCACAATCAAGATCGCCTACATATAAGCTCAATGAACCGCATCAAAATTTTTATGATTGGTCCCAAAAGAAACACAAGAATATTAATCAAACAGTAATAGTTCATAAACAATACAAATAAAGGAGACTCCACAATAACTAAGACTAATAAATAACGCCTTAATGTCTCTTGACAAAAAATTAAATTCAGTCTTCCTCCTCACCCTCATTCTCAGCGATATTGAAGTATCTTAACTCGTAGACATTCCGGTCCTTGTTGGAGGCAATCACACGAAGCCAATCCCTTACATTGTGCTTCTTCAAGTACTTCTTGGTTAAGTATTTCAGATATCTGAGAAAGGTGATGCATAAAAAATTTTAAAAAGAAAAACATAAAACAAGTTGAGGAAATCCAAATACCAGAGTAGAGAAGACAGACATTTAAGCTTCTAAACAGAACGTAAGGGTACTAATGTAATGATAATGGAAAGCATAGGATTAGAAAAAAAAGTCATATAAAAACAGCTCAAGAAGCATGACAATAGGCAATCTGCTAGAATAAGCAGGGAGTACCCTTCCAATCCCGTAACTGCTCCTGATTGACAACAAAATATAGGCCAACAATGGGGCAGCAGGCAGGTTATAACATCAAGACTCAAGTGTATCACCTAAACCAGGTCTTGTATCTCTCCTAAGAAAGTCATAGTTAAAAACGTTTAAGTAGGAGGTACATAGCATATAACATATATACTAAAAGAGAGACACAGACACATAAGTAAGCAATCTCAACACATTGTGTATCCAAGAGACTGGCTGGCTCTTTCTAGCTATTTTTTAACCTCCCCTCACAACCTCATCCAATTGAAGTTTACAGGGAGACGAAAGTATGGATCTGTGAATCTCAGGCCAGATTTTCATTACAATATAAGAGAAACCCGTACGCGAACAGCTAGTCGTCCAAGTTGATGACACAACAAACCAGGAGCCAGATATCCTGTACTATTTTCAAGCAAGATAGAAAACTAACCTGACAACATCATTACATCAAGATAAAACCACCAAAGTTTGAATCGTGAATAATAAAAGGAGTAATATAATAGATGAAGCATATTCCAGCATCATTGCCGCATTTACATCTGATACTCATTAAGAATCCACAGAGTACGAAACTACTTAAGAATATGAATCTGTCAGCTACAGTTGTCGAAAAGAACATATCATCTTAATCTCGGCCCAAATTCCAACACCACGGTGCTAGATCGGAACGATGAGATTGATTAACAAGTACTGAATTACCATTTCGCAAAGAAAAATAATTGAATGAGGAACACTAACTGGGGTTAAAAGCAGCGCGAGGAACTTAAATATAGTGTCCAAGAAGAAAGGCTACCGTTTAGAGAAGTTGCTATCGGAGGTGACGGTGATCTTGCTCTTTTCACGAGTGACGGTGACGGAATCACCGAGA
The DNA here is from genome assembly GCA_034509205.1 of Ceratonia siliqua. Lineage (NCBI taxonomy): Eukaryota > Viridiplantae > Streptophyta > Magnoliopsida > Fabales > Fabaceae > Ceratonia > Ceratonia siliqua. Next base: position 13,251,124 of record JASKGM010000013.1, on the reverse strand, counting down.
GCACCAGCCTTGCCACCCACTTTAATCCTCTCCTGAAGGAACTTCTCCAGCGAAGCGATGTCCATGATCTTATCTTCCACCGGCTTCGCGCAGTCGATCACGAAGCTCGCCCCCTTCTTCTTCCCCTTTGCTCCTGCTGCTGCTCCGCGGCTCATTTTCGCGACTGCGTAGGGTACCAGAGATACACACACAAGGGTTTCCACTTTCTAATACGAAGCACAGGTTTAGTAGGGTTTATTTTATCTAGGGTTTCAGTCTTTAAAACGACAACAAGTGTTGCCGTTTTACTTGCCTATTTTGGTATCATTGTTTTCTTTTTTGGTCTCAGTTTGAGACAGGTTGAATGGAAGAGAATTTTAGATTAGGAACCCCGTACCCATTACTGGCCCAAGTAAAAAATAAACCCTACACGGGCCTGAATTGTGGGCCGAACTGCAAGGAAAATATTATCTTAGCTATTCAAACCAACCCAATGGTTGATACATCAAGATTGAGAATTTCTAGTGCGTAATTCGTAATTGCCTACGACAGGAACAAATGGAAATAAGATATGGAAATGAAAGAAGACATACACGACGTCGTTGCATAGTGGTGGGAACGATAACAACGTGTATTTCAGTGGCATCTTCATGTTTGCTTCTAGTTAGATATCAGAAAAGGTAAGATATTTAGAACTAGACATACGTAATATGAACCTAACTCAATAAGCTGAAAATTAATTTTGAATTTCCCCCTTTTCCTTCAATTTGGAAAATTTTCCTAACATTGATTGCGGGAGTTGCTGCTGAAGTACATTTTGTAGGATGACTGAATAATTAACAAGTATAGTTTGAGACTTTGAAGAATATTGAGCAAGGAAGTAAGAAAGGTGGATTGAGAGGGGTAGCAAGTATGAGCTCATTTTCATTAGGGTTTGAATAAGTATTAAAGTCCTAATATACATTACTTTGGTTTCATATACTTCATGAAATCATGGTTCGTGCTAATGGAGAGGCAGGGAGAATTGTGTACGTACCATGTCAGTTAAAAATGCCATAATCTTTACATTCCAACTCACCGTCTAATTTTTTTTTAAATAGATTAATTTTATAATAAATAAATAAATTATGAATAAACATAATTATATCAAAAGTATATCTTAATGGATTTCACCTCTAATATTTTATATATATTTATTTATCATTAGTTTGATTTATAGAAAATATAAAAATCAAGGATATCTAAAAAAATTTCAAATGAACTTTTCCTATCTAATTTTCGTGGACCCTTGCCAGATGCAGGTGCGACATTTTAAGTTGATTAGGTTTCCCAAAGCATTAAGTTTCTTTTGTTCCCAACCTGAAATGATGTTAGGTTCCTAAAGCTAGCTAGCACCTAATTTGAGAAATTCTTCGCTAGCATCCAATAATTTCAAAAGTGTAGAGACATTTTACCAACTATGAGTGGGGACGGGAATTAAGATTAGAGAGTCGATGCTGTGGTAAAAACTGGAAAGTGATTGATTCATGTATACAAGTACATGAGGCTTAAGGAATATGGCTCTCTTCTCTTCACTCTTGCTACTACAATTTGTTGCAGATTTAGCTCTTGCCACGTTAACGTTTTGTTTTGTGTTCTTCAGAATGCAGCTGGAAAAACTTGTAGGAGGAAACTCAAGGTTTACTGAAATCTAAGCTCAACTGTAAGAATAACTAGCGTGAGATAAACTATTTAATCGAACTCACAGTATTCTGATGGATCAAGAGGAAGGGAAAAACCTAGCCTTGTCATTGTACACGGAAATGGAAGAACTCATGATGTCTTTGGTTTAATGAGGGAAGGCCGGGTAGTTAACCGTCCCGTTTAATGCTGTTGCCGATTCTCCATGTATTTATGCCCTTGAGAAAAGAAACCCCAAGTCAAACAACAGTACCTAATCAGAGGTTCTTCCAGAAGCAAAATAATAACCGTGCAATTATATTTTATCACATCGCAATAGTTACAACCACATGTTATCATTATTGTAGTATAACAGTAAGGAAGTAATACGAGGGGGACATTTGATAAGAACATAGCAGATGTGAGAAAGAACGAAAAAAGTCATTGCTATAGATACAAATGGGACCATGATTTGAGATGATGGAGCGTTGAGCGGGGGCTGTTGAACTAGGACGAGTGAATGAATAACAGTGTACGGCTTGTTTGTTTCATCTTAATAAAAAATATATTTTATATTTTTTTTAAAGAAAAATATTTTTTTTAAAATAAAAATTTTTATATTTAGATCCAGTAATTAAAAAATAATATTTTTTTATTTTTTTATTTAAAAAAAATTTCAAAACAAACACATAATTTTATTTAAAAAAATTTATTTATTTCTAAAATAAGCCAGACCATTAAGTCATAGCGTATTCAATTTATGTGGAGAAGTGTCTCCTGTTCTGTCTTTATCTCAACATCATTGGATCATTGGATGTGCATGTCGGTGAATACCAACTGCCCACGTGTGCCCTGTCATTTCTCCTTTTCTCTCTCTCTCCGTCCTTTGAAGCATTTGAGCGTTAGAACAGGACGATATCTAGAAATTAGGGCTAATGTGGGGAATGGACCAGTTTTTGAGTGTGGGACTGAGACAGTGAGACGGCATCGGCTCCACATAATATACAACTTGGCGGATACGGAATGGGCTCATTTGACGCCCACTCTTTATTGTGGCTTGCCCCCATTATGGATGCTTTCTCTGTCACTCTAAAGGCAAATTAAAAAAAAAAAATTTGTTGACCAACTAAAAAAGAATTAAATAAATAAACAGTCTTTCTATATTGCTAAATAAGTAACACCCTCACCGTTCTTTCTCCCATGACTCGGGCTCTTCCTCCCTCTCCCTTCTCTGCCATTCCTAATTTCCTATAAAGGGAAATAGCCTCTGTCTCTGTATGAAGCGCTGGTTTCTGGCTTCCAACTTCCGCCATCACCATCACGTACTTTTTGGTCTTTGAACTGCCCTCACAGATCTGTCACTTGAATGGAAAAACATTATTAAGCATTTCTACTTTATTCAATATCATATTCTCGTCCCACGCCCTTTCATGGATTTACAGTTTGAATATCACGAAGTAAGTCCTCCCTCTTTCTTTCACACACACAATTCTTTCTTCGTCTTCTTATATATATATATGATACTATTCTATGTAACTTCAGGGATACAGAAGGAATTCAAGGGGAGGGGAGCTCTTCACCTGCAAATGGTTACCTTTTTCTTCTCCAAAGGCTCTTGTCTTCCTTTGCCATGGTTCACTTCTCTCTCTCTCCCTCTCTTCCTTCCTGCATCTCTCCCTTCGTGGGTGTGATCAATTAACTTCGTCTTCATTAACTATTTATTGCAGGGTACGCCATGGAATGCAGTCGCTTCATGAGAGGTAATAAATATTCTTTAATGACTTGTTTTCCTTCCTTCTCCATTTTTCTTCCCGTCTGTTATGGTTAATTGTCGCATTGCAATGAAAATTACATGGTTCCTAACGTACCCTTGATGGATTAAATTTAAATTCATCCTAAGACGATGCTTATAAGAAAGTGAGTTTAGTGTTTCTCACTAGAATGCTAGCGCTCCAGAAAGTAGAGTACTGGAAGGAATTGCTGGTCAAATAGGAAACCATAACACATTTAGCCCCACCCCTTTTCCTAAAGAAAATAAAGAAAGATTGCGTAAAATCTAAAAATGGCAATCTTCCACCTACCCTATTAGGTGAGTTATCGCATTTTCAGACAAAAATTTGTTCACCAAGACTTATTTGATGGCATGGCTTTGCTAAAGCTGGTTACCGGTAGTCCTTTGTTTTTGTAGGCTTGGCCAACTTTTTCAAAACTAAAACTATGAAATCTCAACTTTGGTTGGATTGCGTTCCAGCTTATATATGTAATAAATTTGTAACATTTACACATTTCTACACGAATACCCTCTAGGCAAAGGGTAGCCGTTATCATATTATAGTACGTATATTTATCATGACATGGCGTGAGTGAACAAAATTTCACAGAACTTCAATAAATATGTTGCTTCTTCTAGAACCAAATGACCAAATTTTGCAGCAACCAAACATTTATTGTGGATCTTTTGATATGGGGTATCCGTAGTAGTGTACTAAGAAAGAGCGAGCAGGTATATACTCATTGTGAGTGAGAAATTTGTAGGTGTATTTATTGTCCTTATCTTAAATGTAATGGGTGAATTAAGATGCATCAAAATGGTGTTAGTGTCCATTAATTAATATAACTAGTTGGATGCATTTAGTGTGGGATATAGCGACAGGTAGAGGCAGAGAGATAAGGATTGAAGATAAAGATAGGAAGGTAGTGCCCTGTGCCCATATCTTGTGCCAAGGTGGCCTCATGGAAAACCCATTTTATTGGGGAGTGGGCGGTGACCTCATCATTCTATCTTATCTCTTTGATCTCTACTCCACTCTCCATTGATTGCAGAATGTTATAGATTATATTTTGCCCTTGGCTTTTCATTATTCCTCATATGTCATCTGCCCATACTCGAGTCATCATTTCCATCTTGTAGATATACCCATTCTCTCTCTCTCTCTCTCTCTGTGCAAACGCAATGCCCATTTTGTCTCGTTTTGCGGTAACATGCTAACCTAATTAAGATTATAACAAAAGTCCAGCCAAGGGATACTACCATCTTACTGATAAGTTGGAGGTGGATGTCATGTGGCGCACAATGTGTTTCCCACTTGGCCAGGGCAATAATTGGGCCTTCATTGGCCAAAGTCGGTTTCCAAGTTCTACAACTTCAGAATAGTTGAAGATTTCCGACTCTGCAATCTGCCAATCCATGAGAAACCCAATTTAAACATGTCATAACGATGGCACTCAAAAAATAATAATAATCCTTCCATTTAAAATTGAGAATATTTAAATACATCTCTCTTTTCATTCGCTAGTCTCAATTGAATATATTGGAGCTTCGGTATGATTTGTTTCTTAGATGATGTTTTTAGAATGTGGAGTGAGGCTAGCGTGTGCTGGATTTGCCGTGTTTGGAATGGATTATGAAGGACATGGACGTTCTGAAGGCTCCCGTTGTTACATCAGAAAGTTTGACAACGTTGTTAACGACTGCTATGACTTTTTCAAGTCTGTTAGCGGTAGGGATTCAGTTTCTTACCTTTCTTAGTTCTCATCTCTGTTATACATTTAAATTGATTCTTTTTGGTATTTCAGAGGTGGAAGAGTACAAAGCAAAGCCCAGGTTCTTGTATGGAGAGTCAATGGGAGGGGCAGTGACCCTACTATTGCATAAAAAGGACCCTTCATTCTGGAACGGTGCCGTCCTCCTTGCACCCATGTGTAAAGTAAGTATTTCTCTTGCAGATATTCATTTGAATTTAGTCTATGATTTGAGTTGAATACAGGGGAAAATAGAAAAGGTTTAACATGGCTTATGCAAATGCTCAATATTTGACAGATATCAGAGAAGGTGAAACCTCACCCCGTGGTCGTAAACATATTGACTAGAGTGGAAGATATTATACCCAAGTGGAAGATTGTGCCCTCCAAAGATATCATAGATTCAGCCTTCAGAGACCCTGCCAAACGAGAAAGGGTGAGGCCATGAGGTTTAACAATTTCCTTATTTTTTTGTTCAAATAGTAACAAGTATTTTGTATGATGCCAAAGTTAATTGAGTTGAGGTGTGTCTTCCTCTTACGATGGTTACAGATAAGGAGAAACAAGTTGATATACCAGGAAAAGCCCAGGCTAAAAACAGCTTTAGAAATGCTGAGAGCCAGCATGAATCTTGAAGACAGCTTACACGAGGTGATTGTCACGTTTACTTTGAAATTGAGTCTATTCTGTAACCAAATTACTCCTTATCATATACGTGTGGCTGTGGGTAAAATTTTGAGCAGGTGATTCTGCCATTCTTTGTATTGCATGGAGAGGCAGATACAGTGACAGACCCAGAAGTAAGCAGGGAATTGTATGAGCGAGCCAGCAGCAAAGACAAGACCTTAAAATTGTACCCTGGAATGTGGCATGGTTTGACATCTGGGGAGTCTGATGAAAACGTCGATACTGTATTTGCAGACATCGTAGCTTGGCTGGACAAACGAACCTCTGATCCCGGTCTTGAGCGTCTCCAACCAATTGATAAGACTTACAGTTACGGCATTGAGAAAATGATAACAGCTGCATCACCAGCAAAGGAGCAAAAACAAATGCAGGGAAGCTATTTATGTGGGTTGAAAGGACGATGCTTGCGACACCATTCATTAATGTGAATTTTATACCTCCATTCTAGCGTGGTCTGTGGGCTATGGCCGTGTATTTACTCTAACCTCCCCCTTTTGGGCATAATCAATAATATACAAGGGTCCTAACTGTTTCCTATTAAGTAAACAAAATGTGAAATCATTAACTCGTCAAACAGGCATGAGATCTATGTTTGGAAAGCTAGATTTAGATCAAACACGAATGTAGCAAACTCTACAAACACTAAAATATTGATCGCAAGGGAAAGAGGGAAGAGGGTGAAGTCGAAACAACATAGAAATTAAGGAAAAATGTTCAAATAACTATAACTATAGCATCTAACACATACCAGTTACATCCAAAAAAATAATAATAGAAAGAATATAGGGGGCACGAACTTGAGAAATGTAATTCTCGCTGGCTACCAATCTTGAAGAAGGTAATAACCCACATATTATAAAAAGATAGACAACGAAAAAAGGACAAAAGGGACACTCAAGCGGAGCTCATGCTGTTGTGAGCCTGTGACTAACTCTTATCTGCAACTGCAAACTACACTATGTTTCCCTTTGTCGCTATTCAAAGCCAGAATTAAGCGGCGGTTGACCGTTCCTTGTGGTCACCAAAAATGCGTTGTCGGAAATCAGAAACCATTAGAGGGAGGCCCTTGTGCAGGTCCACCTTAGGTTCCCAGCCAAGTAGCTCCTTAGCCCTACTAATATCAGGCTTTCTCTTGTGAGGGTCATCCTCTGTGTTGGGCCTGTACTCTATCTTAGCATCTGGGTCGATGGTTTCTTGGACCACCTGCATAACCATCGCCAACAGTGCACATCTTATTTTAACGTAAATTAATGATGCAACAGGTTAATGGCCTATCATCTATATATGCAACTACTGACTCCACCGACACAAAATCACCCCTTTCCTTTCTTCTAAACTGTCATTCTTCTTGTGCATTTACCCAAAACTTCTGTCACTACTCCTAAATCTTTCGAGGCGAGTGGATCCATTGGTGTATCAACTTTTTTATTTTTGTTTTGGCAGAGCCATTTATTAAAATGATAATAAATGGATAAAAAAATCTCCGAAATAATAAGCAGGCAACAAGATAAATTGCATCATACATGGACATGCACCATCCACCTTTTCGGTCATACATGCTCGAAAATTGGGGAAAAAGAAGATGAATTAAAGAAACAGATATCTGTAGCTAAGAATGACGTTTATAGATTTCCTTGAATAAGCTTCATTTAGCTTACATGGAAAAATTGATATTAGGATTTTTTTGGGCTAATGTGCATGATTGTGATCAGTAATTTTCTTTTCATTCATAATCATATTCTTGTATGTACAGTTTGTCTCAGCTACAGTATTAGTTTAAAGATAGTTTCCATCTTTCACTCCAATAATTGCAGAAAAAAACAACTTACCTTGGCAAGTTCAAGCATGGTGAATTCACCGGGATTTCCAAGATTGAAAGGTCCCACATGTTCCCCTTCCATAAGGCGCATCAGACCTTCCACCTGTACCAACGGTCCGACATGAAACAGATAAGAAGCGATCTCACTGGCACCGCGCACTAATACTTGATTGTTTACTACACACGTGCCTATGCCTATGCGTCACATTTTTCCATTCACTGGCACCGCGCACTAATACCATGATTCATATATTTTAAAAACTGCCAAATCCAATTATAAGAACAGCCCTGGCCCGCCTGCACCTACCTTTAAAATCTGTTCGATTCATGTGCCTGTGCCTATGCGTCTTCAGAGCAAAGATCCACCAACAACATCCGACCAAGTATCAAATATGGGTCATCCAGAAATAATATTCCCATATTTTTTACTCATATATTTTTTACATTTTTTTTATATATATTATTTTATTATTATTTATCAATTATTTATTAATCATATTTCTTATTTTTTATATTATATTTATAACAGAAAATAAAAGATAAGAGTGAAAATATCTTTTCTCGTCAATAAACACACGACACTTAGAGAACCTTTAAAAAGACCCATTTTACTAAAGAAAGAACCCCTTGCAAAGAAATAAAGAACACTTAGAGAACCTTTAAAAAAACCCATTTTACTAAAGAAAGAACCCCTTGCAAAGAAATAAAGAAAGTCAGGAATTGTTTGTTACGTATGCAGTGTGCAGATGGGAAAGTCACAGGTTTTAAATCTCAAAACCCAAGTTACTTAAATTAAGAAATGTTTCAACCAGCTTAATTTGCTAAGCGGAAAAACAACAAATATCTAAAAATTGTTGACAAGCAAACAGAGTAAACAACTAGCACGTTGAAAAAGGGAAGGAAAAAAGTATTATTTGCTTACCAGATCAGAAACATACTGGAAACTCCTTGTCTGCTTCCCATCCCCATATACCGTCAAAGGCTCCTTTCTTAGTGCCTGCATTAACGTCACCAATTAAATTACTCACAATTAACAAATCAAGTGAAAAACTCACTTCTCCAATACGCACATATTATAACAATTATCATGTATACTTCATAACAATAATATATTAATAAAACGAAACAAAAGTTAAAACCCACCTGAGCAACGAAGTTACTAACAACACGACCATCATCTAAGCACATTCGAGGCCCGTAAGTGTTAAAGATTCTAGCAATTCTAACCTGTAATTAAAAAACAAATTGGTTTTTTTTTAAATAATGAAAATGAAATAGAAGCTGATTGGTTTTATAAGTGGGTAAATATTGTTGAATTTTAAAAGAAAATAACCTCGACTCCAGCTCCCCTGTGGTAATCCATAGCCAACGTCTCGGCCGTACGCTTTCCCTCATCGTAGCAGCTTCGGACACCTGTCACACATCCACACGCAGACAACCATACAACGTCTTGTCAGAGAATCCCAGACCCGATACGATAACAACCGTCCATCCAACTTACGGACCAAAATGCCCTTCCTTCACTAATACACTCTTACTTATAATTATTAACATATTGTAAAATAATATATAAATAAAAATAATATTCCAAATATATTTACTTTAACTGTTACAAGTGCAATGTGACCCTGACACGACAGTGAATATCTCCATCCTCCCTGGATTTGCCCAACCCGCAAATCACGGGTTCCTCGCTGACCGTGAAATTCCGTCCAAAGACTAAGGGCATGTTCCGATGTGTGTTAAAAAGAATGACTTTTATAGAATGAGAAGTTGATTCTTAAAAAAGAATGTATTTTAGTAGAAGAAGAAGTTGTTGATGTAATAAATGAGAATGACTTTTAAATCAAAAATGTGTTCGGTTGTAAAACTATAAAAGGACTTTTGGTTGATAAAATTACTAAAAAGGACATATATAAGG
>JASKGM010000013.1:13230408-13241437 GCA_034509205.1 Ceratonia siliqua | reverse complement strand
TCTGACTTCCTGCGGGTTCTTCCCATTCTTCTCTGTATTCTCTCTTCTTCCCTCATTCACCAAATTCAACCGTAACAGTGATCACATACTTGAAAAATTAAACTATGAAGACATAAATTGGTATATCATATATGATTGATAATAATATGGTTATAGAAACTGACAAGTGTCAAATTGAAGTTGTTATTCCTTTGATGCTGTTATCTGGTGTAAAGTCTATTACCTTATTTAGACGGCAGAGGTTTTCACTTTTCATAACGTGACAACAAACAATAAGGGACCTGGCTGTAAAATTGGACATAAGGAGGGAAGTCTCTGTAATTTGGCCATACCTTAAGGGAAGTAGATGTAATTTCAACTTTCTACTTCCTCATTTTCATTCTCTTTATTCTAATCCATCCCATTTTCTTTCCCTTGTTTTGTTCCCAAACTGAGCTCAAGGATGTTACTTAATTTAAATCCACATAGCTATAATGTTTCTATGCATCTGTAACAACTGATATTCTCAGTTTGTTGCTCAGACCTAAATGGAGTTGGAGATTGCCATGTTACAGGAAATTTTGTTTGTGAGTTTGCCCATGAATTTGGAGAATATGTGTGGTCTCCTCTTTAATTTGGATACAAAATTTGTTTTCCGCTGTGTGAGTTTGTTGTTATCATTTCACGAAATGTTGACATTTATTTCATTGCTTATCTGGATGTTAACAACGAAGAAATCGGATTTACAAAGAGAAGCAGCGTAAAATAAGAGAGCCGCTGCGTTGAAGTCCATGGAGGATGGAGTTGTTGATGAGCATCATTAGCACTTGTAATTGATTGTCAATTTAAGCTAGTGGACAATAACGCTTTGTTGAGTGACTTTGAAAGTTAATGGACATTCTGAGTGGCAAACATCAATTTGTTACAACCTAAATTTTATTATATCCCAAGTTGGTTCGGATACTTTGATTTGTCAGGTTGAAAACTATCGAATTCTGCAGGTCTGAAACCATGCAGCATGAACATTCATTCAGCTGTGTTTTGGCTTTGGAAAATAGTTCTTGCTTGTATGGAAAAAATAACTGTATGTTTTGTCTTGTAAATAATGTTGATATGTCAATGTGATAACTGAGAATTATCCTTCTGCAGAAAAATGATAAGTAATTGCCCCGTTTGCAGAAGCCATGTGCTTCTGTCATGGTAATAATCTAATATCCAGATGTGATAATCATCCCTTGTTCCAAATAATGGTCAAGATGATGTTAAAACTCACGTAAAAACTAATCAAGTTCTATCAAATTCTTACTGGCTAGGCAAGAAGTCCAAGTATGCTAGGGATAAATATTACAGATTGGTTAAAGAACAAAATAAATAAAGAAAATATTTAAATATCAATCCATTAACTTTTAAAATACAAATAATCATTTTACAACAACAGATTATTCTCGCTACATTAATTATTTTCATAAGTTTCATCTAAAATTAGATTCAATTGAAAATTAAAAAAGAATTCCAATAAGATAGCAATCTCCTTAAACATTTAATCAACAAAAATCTAAAACTTAATTCAAAGTATCTCAAATTTCAATAATGAAAATATAAAAAAATTGCATGTCTTTATATGCTTATTTTCAAGGAATTGGAATATATTTTTTTAATTTAATCAAGAATAAATACCTTTTTTATTGTCATTTTAAATAAAACCTAGCATTTATGCATGAATTCTACTTGGATGATTTTCTTTCCTCTATTTTATCTATTTCCACTTTAAATCTATACAAGTTTTTTTTGGTTGTTTATTATGAGGTACACATAAGAACTGTATCTTAATATAGTGCTCCGTAAATCTTTTTATTTGGTGTCAATATTTTTTTCTTAATTAAGTAAAGAATATCAAATAATTATAATTATAAAAATATCAAATAATAATATTAGGTATTATTAATATATTATAAAAAATATCAAATAATAATAAACTAATAAATGTAAAACATAATAATATCACGTTAATTTTAATACGTCAGACCCTAATATTATCTTAAAATTGACAATGGATGATTATTATTGTCAATTTTAATAATTTTCCATTTTTTATTATTTTTAAAAACAGGTATCTATTATCTAATCCTAGGTCAGAATCACGTAAAACGCGCACGAGGCAAGACCGTGCGGCGTCCATCATAATATCCGCTAGACGTCAGTCAAATGATTCCCATTGTATCAGATTTATCTTCTTTCCCCGGTGCCAATTTTCAAGAAGAGGACATTCCTCTCTTCCTCTAAAACCCTACTCTCCCAACCATTTGCTGGAATACGTGGGATCCCAATTCCCTAAGGTCAGTTGATATCAGGCGATGGACTCCCTAGGGTTCTTTTTCAGCTGTTGATTTATTCCTGACAAACAAGAAAGATCGAATTTTGGTTATTCTTTATATTCTGCTGATTTTGTAGTCTGAATTGAATTCGCTCAAGTGCCTTTTTTAAACTCACTATGGGCTATGTATTGGTCGCCATGATTGATCCCTTTTCATCCTTTTTCTGAGTGACCGAGAGGATTATTGGGGTTTTTATTTTAACTTTCTCTTACGTTATTACGTATTATGCCTTATTTGGACTAATTACTTTTTGATTATTTTACGTGTCATAGGAAAAATGAGTAGACGTGCGAGCAGAACTGTCTACGTTGGGAATCTCCCGGGTGATATTCATGAAAGAGAAGTGGAAGATCTGTTTCTCAAGGTAGTTCAGCACTTTTCTTATTTTGCAAATTGACCTAGATTTATGGTCCTGGTATTTATTGCTGTACGATTTTGTATGTTCTGTTGGGACATTTAGACCTATCGGTTAGAGTTATCATTCTGAACCAGCGTGTATTTATATGCACGGATGCGAATTTTGATGCATATTTCATGTTTTAGAAAGGGTGTTGACTCTTGATGATGACTGGGAAACGTTTTGACGGATGTTATTGTGAATGAGAATGGTCTTTTAGATGTTCCATGATTTCCTAGTCGATGGTGGACTTTGCTTCTAGCTAAGATCTGCCTAAGTGCCAGGATTGTTGAGTCGGAGAAGTGTTGGGTTCTTTTCTGAATGGCTGAATTAAATTACTGTTGATTTGCTTTCCAATTGGGATAAGCACCACTAGGAATCAATAGACTTTATTTTCTACGTTCAATTAAGTTTGCCAACTAGAATTTTGTCCGATTGGATTTGTCCTATTAATATTATAAGATTGCTTGTTCTTTATTTATCTCACAAAATTTCACTATGCAGTATGGACACATAACTCACATTGACCTGAAGGTTCCACCAAGGCCCCCTGGTTATGCATTTGTAGAGGTGAGTTTGGTTTCACAGGTTGATATTACTTTTCTTATCTTATTTCACTTTATCCTAATTAGTGATTGATTGTTGCAGTTTGAAGATGCTCAAGATGCTGAAGATGCAATTCGTGGTCGTGATGGCTACGATTTTGATGGGCACCGGTTACGGGTTAGTTATATCTTACATGCTGTGTTGATATATGATATGTGCTGTGCCATGCCAATATTGTTTAAATTTTGTATTTATATGATGATATCTTTATAGGTAGAACCTGCACACGGCGGACGTGGTCATTCATCATCAAGAGATCGATATAGTAGTCACAACAATGGTCGTGGTGGACGGGGGTCATCTAGGCGCTCTGAATATCGTGGTGTGTAAATTGTTTGAAACACTTGTAAGATGTTGGATGAAATTGTTTTTGATATGTGTTAGACCCCAATGTTAGAATTCAGGGGCAAAAAAGGGCTAGAGAATCTGAATTATTAGTATTATCTGTGTTTTATGTTATTATTCTGTTGTGAGTGTTATAGTGAGTGATTGCGTGAACTGTAATCCTGTATTAGTGTTCCTCCTGGAGAGGAACTCGTGAAGAAAATTGCAAGGCCGTTGATGGCAGCAGATCAGTTTCTGATGGGGTCATTACAGGATAGTTTGAAGGAGGAAGTTGGGGTTGGGGACCGATTGGGCCAACCCACAAACCCAAGACACCTTTTGGATTTAGCCCATAAGGTGGAAGAGAGGAGAATGGACGGGTTGGGCCATTTGGACTCAGGAATCTAGTCCATCTTGTCTTCAAATTTTCCTGGGTGGGTTACAAATAGGGCATATGTGAAGTGGGGTCAATCTGAAGCTTCTTTGTGACAAATTTTTTTACTTGATGAAAAATGCAATCGCTCGACAATGGGTAGGAACAGCGGCAGGCAGAAGACGCTGGTGGTGGCGGAGGAAAAACATGGACAGTTTCAAGCGAGTGGAATCAGAGAGGAGAAGAAAATTGGGAACAATGAAGATTTCGGCCTGGTTGAGAATAGTGTTCCTGTTGAGTTCAAATTGAGCCAAAATAGTCTATTAACTAAATTCCATGGGATCCAGGAGGGTTAAAGGGTCCAAAGTTCTGTCAAGTTAAAGCATTTCTTGAGGAGGGGAAACATTTCTCTGGCATATATAGGAAGGTTCAACTAAAGCCACTACAGTGGGTCAAAGTCACAAAAAACAAGGGTGAAGGTAAAAAAAGACGACCCATTGAAGCTCGGATGGTTCTTAAATATGATGGCTTACCTAGTAGGTGTTGGGTGCCAGGTGATGTACAGGGTTCTTTTGATATAGAAGAATCTATCAAAGAACTGGTTTATCTCGTTGAAGCTAGCCGTTTGGTAGTTTTCAAGGAATCCTTTGTTATTCATTTTGATGCAAATTCCGAGGTTCAAGGACAAGGTTTTCTAAACTTGAGTGGTCCTAGAAATCTCATTGGAGCACGTTTGTTGTTGCCATTGCTTTGTGGTATCCAGTTGTATCTACCTTGGCACATGAAGTGGGAATGTGATGGCACATGGGAGACAACCAATGTTGCTGTTGAGCAATTTGCAAACCTTCACCTTGAGGACAAGGTGAAAGTGCGCCCGGGGGGGGGGGGGCTAATGTTAGACCCCAATGTTAGAATTCAGGGGCAAAAAAGGTAGAGGGAAAAGGAAACAGTTATAGAGAAGTTATGGGAAGTTATGCTAGCAGTTATCCTATTTGTTCTATTTAGAGGATCTGAATTATCAGTATTATCTGTGTTTTATGTTATTATTCTGTTGTGAGTGTTATAGTGAGTGATTGTGTGAACTGTAATCCTGTATTAGTGTGTTATCTTGTGTAGCAGTGTAGCCTGGTTATGTTCTGTATCAGAATTAGTATTGTGGACTGATATATGTGTGTTAAGATGTTGTGTTATTGCTAGTGTGTTGTTCTGTATCAGAGTAGTGTAGGGAAATCTGTAAGTGAAAGTAGAGTAATACTTGACTATTAATCAGAAATATTGTACTGTAATTACTCTGTAGTTGTGTTTGTTCAATCTACTGGAAGTGGTTTCTATCAATATGTTTCTTAATTTTTCATCCTTCCCTATGCAGTTCTAGTCTCTGGGTTGCCCTCTTCTGCTTCATGGCAGGATCTTAAAGTGAGCTGTAGTGCTTGTTTTAATTCTATCTGAGAATTTTTCTGGGAAAGTATATGAATGATGTGTCAAAACAATTATTTCTTAAATTCAGGATCACATGCGAAAGGCAGGGGATGTTTGTTTCTCTCAAGTTTTCCATGATGGAAGAGGTGAGATATATTCTCACTGATAAGGATGTGTTAGCAATTAACAGGTTTTAAGTTAATGGTTTTTCTTTTGTCCTTTTTTTTGGGAGGGTGGCATTTGAGCCTAGCAGAAGTGTCTATGAGATTTTTCTTTTTAATTTTTAATTTTTCCAGTTTTTTACTTCTAATACTGTTTGTGGAGCTTTTGACTGCCATATACCAAAATTAAAACTTATTTCCTATTTTAACAACCTTTTAACCTTATTTTCTATGCTATACCACCATGTTGCCACGTTAGATTTTCCCCCCCTCAATCAAACCGTGTCCTCCACACCCTTGACGACACATGGTTTTATTTTTTCTAAAATAAACACGTTAAAACTTTAACAAAGGTTTTATACCTGAGTTGTCATAAGTCTTTGTATACCGGGTTTGACTAGAAAAAAATAGTAGTCTGTGAAGATGACATGGCAACAAGATGGTATGGCATGAGAAATAAGTTTAAAAGGTTGTTAGCATGGGAAATAAGTTTTGATTTTGGTATTATAGGGGTCAAAAAGCCACTGTTTGTGGCATTCTCTGATGTATTCTGGTTTTTTGTAGGTACAACGGGGATTGTGGATTACACAAACTACGATGACATGAAATATGCTGTAAGTTGCTTCTTTTCTTGTATAGTTTTATTAATTTCAAAGCAACATTATTGATAACCTTTCATTTTGCATTGTGCCATGTCTAATCAATACCTAAATATCCCTGAAATGTGGGTTTTTTTCCCTCTGCAGATCAAGAAGCTTGATGACTCTGAGTTCCGGAATGCATTTTCCAGGGCTTATGTTCGTGTATGAACCAAATTTGATATTTAGAAAAAATCTATTTGACCTAGTAAATGCTACTTCTAATTATTATTTTTCTCTTTTGTTACAGGTGAGGGAATATGATTCAAGGCGGGACTCCTCTAGAAGTCCTAGTCGTGGCCGATCTCATTCTAGGGGAAGAAGCTATAGCCGCAGTCGCAGCCATAGTTATAGTCGAGGGCAGAGCCAGAGGTTCGGCCACCTTGTTTCAAAATCATTGTTGCTGCTTATTTGAGATTTTTTGTTAACTTCTTTTTTAATCTCTTATTTTCATGCAGCAAATCTCCAAAGGGTAAATCCTTACAGCGTTCACCTGCTAGATCTCCTTCAAGATCTGTTTCTCGTTCTCGCTCTAAGTCAAGGTCCCGTTCTTTATCAGGGTATGGAATCTTTTTCATATGTGTATATCTGTTTGTGCGTTATTTCTCGATGCTATAGTTTACTCTTTGAAGTCGTATTTTTTGTGATTAATACTGTTATTTGCTATCCCAATGGATTTTACTGGTCTGTTTAGAGCTTCAAAGGTGTGTGCAGGGACCAAGAGCCCACCCAGAAAGGGCATTTTAAAAGATGGAATTAGGGGAACATAGAGATTGATGAGTGTTGATAGTGAATAGGATCCAAGTAATGTTGCAAATCATGAATAATCAATTGAATTAATGTGAATCTTGTCCTAACATTGTTTTAAATATAAACAACTCTATATTTCAGGTGCTTCATTTTCATAATAGTTAAGTCAATTGCACCTTCCATTGGTTGTGTTGATATGTATTAAAGACTGTAAAACTATAATCTTTGTTTTTTTTTTTAATGCCCTGGCCCTCCCAAAAGTAAGAAGGACAAAGGGAATCTTGCTTATAATTGGTCAGTGGGTTTCTCTGGATGAACCAGACCATATTTTTTAATAGAATATTATAATAAGTTTTTCTCTATGAACATAATATTTAGTCATTTTTTTCCTGGCACAAACTATTGCTCTCATCCCCTTCCCTCCACTGCGAATCCTTTTCTTTCATCATGCTTTGTTCGTGGGATCCCTGGCAAAACATGCCGCCTTGTCAGAGTATTCAGTTTCTTTCTCCTTTTGTCTTTGTGAAAATTCCTTTGTTTTTTTTTTCTTCTTAGATATGGATACTTGCAGCAAACTGGGAATTGGAAATTAGGAACTTGGTGGGATTTGGTTCAATTGCCTGCAACTCAATTTGTTGTGGAGGTATGATATTTTTAAGATGGGCGAGTTTGGATAACTTCAAAGTACATCTATTCTAATGCTTTTAGCATGTAAATGTCCATGGGTGCTAGATTGGGAACCAAGAGGAGATCATGGATTGCTATTTTAGAGCTGGATGTCTTGTGTGCTAAAGCAAGTGGGATTTGGAAATCACCATCAATGAGTTATAAAGACAATTTCATTACAATTGTCAGATCCAAGATTTGCCAAGCATATAGGGTGCACTATCTGGATTCTCTGGATCTTTGTGGTGCAGTAGGGAAGAATTCTCCTCTCCTGTTAACTGATGTCTTAATATTACCTTATGATGCTTTATTCTGATTTTTTTTTCCCGTAAATTATGGGGTAGAATGTCTATTAATTGTCCTTTCTTTTGTCCCTTCTCTGTCCATTGAGCTTTTATATATTTTATGATGTTTGGTGATACCTCTTTTTGTTATGATAACTGACTTGGGAGAGGCATCAAGGCTGTTGGATCAAATTTGATAAAAGGAACTTGTGGATTTTAAATTCTATTGTTTCTGGAACTTTTGCAGATCACGGTCAAGATCCAGATCTCCATTGCCTACGGTGAGTGAATTTTGTAAATTTTATTAGACATTGATTTGGTGTCTGTATTTTGTGTTGGCTGAATTAGATCTCATGTGATTTGTAACATAGAATGGGGGCCTTGGCCTTTTGAGTCAAGCCCAAGCCATGCATTAACCCAACCATGGGGACGTCAATCTCACTTTTTTGTTATAATGAATCTGTGGCTTTTAATTAATTGTTTGGCGCGACGCTTACAATGGAGAATTATAAGATCAAGCGTGTTTCAAAAGCACATTTAAAAATTTTTAGGTACAATTCTGATAGGTCAGACCCTTTTTTTCTCTCCCCCAATTAATGATTTATCTTTAGCAGCGTGGTAAAAACCCAAAGAAACACAGTGCCGGCAGAAGCCCAAGTAGGAGCAGGAGCAGGAGCAAGAGTTTGTCTCGGTCTCTCTCTTATGTTTCACATTCCGCTCTATGATTCCTTAATTGGTTATTTTTGTGTCAATATTATGCTCAAATCTTTTTGGAGGCTTTTATTTTGGATCTGATTTGTTCTTGTCTGGCAGGTGAGCTCTGATTGTAGTCAATCTTTCAATTCATGAAGTTGTGAATGATGGTTAGTGCTATAAAGTTTGCCTAGTAGATTGACATTGGCCAAGCAAACACCCATTTGACTTAAAGTTGTTGATTAAACCGTTTGATTTGAACTCACTTAGACTTGTACCTTGTTTTTTGCATCCTAGTCCATGAGAATTTAGCGGATTCTAGCTGTCAATATTAGACTATCGAATGTCAAATTTAAGCTATTCGCTTGCCTTTTGTGTGTTTATTTGACAATCACCAAGATATTATATTCGTATGATGAATGTATTACTGTTGCCAACTCTTTTGGGCGTAGGCCTTATCACCTACTTATGGGATACATAGGCTATAACTGGGTGAGATTTAACTGACACACTGACTTCCTGTGGGTATTACTTAGATGACGCGATCTGTTTTCCTTGAAGGATTTATACTAATTTTCTTTTTTCCAAATAATTATTGCGAACTCCGTGAGTTGACTCTAATTTAAAATATTTAATATATATCCAGTTATGCTTATCAAATTTTCATATAATCAAATTATGCTAATATTGGATTGCAACTGCCTTTTGTCAGGGCTATGCTATATATAGTTTTTCTTTCCGAGTAAGACAAGCATTAATGTATGAGAATGGTTTTAAAAAATAGTTGCCTCTTTGTAGTTTCATTCAGAAAAGAAGCAATTGTAAAACAGTAATGGCAATTTTGAAATCTGCTGTGAGCAGAACGGTTTTTGTTTTCGAATTATTTGATGACTATGATATAACGAAGGTAATTTTGAGTTTTGAATGTGTACCTTGTAGTGTAGACTCGTCATTTCGTGGACAGTGGCAGTAAGGGTGTTGGAAAATCGAATCGAAATCGTTAAGCTTGTTAAATAAAATGAAATTAGTGATGTTGTGATTGTTGGCTATAATGTAATATAATTATTTTATGGGAGTGGCTAAAGTCACTCTCTTTTTTTTTTTAATTTTTTTTAGTTTTTAAAATTAATTAACTATTTTTTATTTTATATATATTTTTTAGAATTTTTTAAAATATTTTTGAAATATTTTTTAAATTTTTTCATATTCTTTTTACTATTTATCCATAATTTTTTTTGACTATTTATTTATAACTTAAAAATTTTTTAAAAAAATATAAAAACACCTCAACAAATTTTGATAAAAATATCTCATATAAACATATAATTAATTAATTTTATAAAATAAAAAATTTTAAAACTTCCTTACAGCCCACAAGTGGACGGATCCGAATTCTGTACAGTCGGGATCCAACTGCACGGGATCCGGTCAAATCTTGGCCGTCCAACTTGTGTTGAACGGCCAAGATTTGGTCATAATTTTTAAAAAAGTTTGGCACGCATCTCGAATAATTTTTTAAAAAAATTTCGAACAAATCCTGGCTGTCCAATCAATATTAGACTGCCAAGATTGTTAATTGGATCCCGTGCAGTCGGGATTCTGACGGCACGAAATCCGGACGCCAAGTGAACTGTAGGGTAGTGTCCCCTTTATTTTATATTAAATGTCATTTTTTTATAAAAGAAAAGTAAGATTTAATGATGCAAGAACTTACTTTATATTTTTAACAATTGTATACTGGAGTGACAGTTGAACTAAAAGGCGAGATGGTATTCATTTTTAAAATATAAGACCATATTCTTAGTTGAAGGGTAATGGTTTATTCTGTTGTGTTGAGTTTAATGGATGAGGAGTGGGTGTGGGGACAGGACAAGATGAGTGGGAAGTGGCGTGCAAAGTAGGGAACGGTTACAGCAATAAGTGATGCGTATTATTGAGAAGTGGGAACGGTGAAGATGAGGAGGCAGCTTTGGTTCTTGACTCCTGTGTTGTGTGGTTCTCCTTTCTTTTCATGTCATGTTCATGCGATGTTGTTTTTCCAGACTTATCATTATTTGCCACCCTGCCTGCCTAACTTCCCCTTCCTCCTTCTTCCCTTTTCTTTCTTTTCCATTTAAAGTAATAAAGAAGAGTTTGGAGTGACTTTGAATGACCTAGCACCAATAATTATTTATCTCAGTTGTCTTGTTTGCTTGTTGAAATTGAAATGCACGTCGTAGACCAAAGACTCTTCATTTCTTAAACAGGCAATTCAACTTCAGTGATTAGAGGTAGAAAAGATTAATCGAACAAGTTTGGGTTCTAAATTTCTTTTTTATCTCATTGTATTTTTGCCGACCATTGACAATATAGGCAACAGAAACA
>JASKGM010000013.1:13156397-13219354 GCA_034509205.1 Ceratonia siliqua | reverse complement strand
CTATAATGTAAATGCTCAAGTGATACACAATACAGTTATCATCAGTCAAAACCATCATAGTTGCTCACCAGAATTAACAGGTATAACTTAAACCTGAATTCTCTAATCAGGAAGTTAAATAGGTCACTATTCACCTGCAATGTTAATGGCAGCATTTCCCGCAGTTTGCCATAGATCAGGAGCATCATCACCACCTTTAATTGCACTAAATAGCCTGGGCACAGTAAAGAATGTTGAAATTCCGGCAGCTGCAGTTAGTGCTATATAGAAGAATCTCCTAACCCCACGGAATGGTGCTTGAACTTCGCTAATGAGTTTTAAATCTCTCCGAAAACTGTAGCCAATATCTTCACCACCCAGCCTGGCCTGGTTGTGTAGCAGAAACATATGAAAATCAATGCCAAAAAAGTTCATCCTTAATAAGTTAACATTCAAAGGATTTTTAATTTCAAATGATTTGATCTGTCACAACATCCCTCTGAATGATATCCTCTTGTATTTTATGCTGTCTCCACAAGGAGGAGAGGGGGGGAGGAAAAAACAACAGAGGATAAGAATTTTGATCACTGATCCTATACAATATATTAAAAATTGGCAAGCTACTATAACAAAGCCCATAAGAGGGGACAACTTGGCATTGAAAATTCCTTAAGTACTGAGTGAGAAACCTCTTCTTGCAGTTCTTTGAATTCAGGCAAAGCTCTGAAAGAGGCCAAGTCTGGATCATTGAGAATGGTACCAAATTTTAGGTTGTATTCCCTCAAAGCAGTGCGGAGACAATCAGCAGCTTTCTTTCCTTCCCCTCTTCATAAAATTAGTAACAAAACAATATCTAGTTAGAATTTAAATATAAACTACCTGATTTCACCTGTAACAACATACTCAATATAGAGAATTAGAGATATAAACTAACCTAGGCCTTACGTAAATCACTTGAATTTTGATCTTTTTATTATTATCCAAAAATTTCTAGAACAGGAGAAATCGGTTCATTTTAGAGATATCCCTTTTTTGGTTGCTAAAGACGTAAGGGTTGTCCCAAGGATTAGGAAACAGAGCTCACCAAGGTTGGAAGCTTCTAGAGTTGGTAAGTAGATACCTTGCCTTATGATTTCACGGATACAACATTAATGACTCAAGGATTAGGGTGAATTTGAGTGAATAAGAATTAATATTTAGTAATGGCTTAGTGATCTCGGAGGCAATTTATATACTAGGCTTGGAGCAGTTTCAAGAAAGTTACAAAACTACTGTAATTACCTATTGGAAATTGTAGAATCTACACTCATTCTTCTATGAAGATATTCTTAACAAAAAGGAGAACAAACAGCTATACCTGTATGCATGGCAGCAAGCTTTGTTATAGAGCGCAGCTTGGGCCTCCATAGGATTGGGATCCAAAGAAAGAGCTGTTTCAAACTGGGTTAAAGCATCTTTAACCTGAAAATTACATTCCCAAGAATATTTATAACCCTAACACTTCCATCACGAGAGACATGATTACCGGCCTAGCAGAATACGACCGATACAGTACAGACACGATTAGAGATTATAGAGTCCCTAACAAAGAGGAAACTTGATGAATGCCCAACATTTAGCAAACAACTATATACTTACAATCCGCAGGAAAATAAAGGAGTGAGCAAATTGAAAAAGTTGAACAGAATACCCGTCCTTTGGAGAAGAGTTGGAGACCCAAATTGACGTAATATTCTGCTGTTTCAGTATTAGCTTCTGGGGTCTGCGAAGTAGAAGATGACGAAGAAGAGCAGGAAATGAGTGAAAATTGCGCCTTCCTATGTGAACGCAAATGAACGGCTCTGTGCGGTGCCGTTACCATCCTCGTCTTCCATTTTGAGAAGCAGAGTATGTGCGGGTGCAGAGCAACTGCAACCACAGCCATTGAGAAGTTTCATGTCATCAGTTACAGTGTTATTATTCTATCCAAACAGTCCTCTTTTCCAAACCATATCCAAACAATCTGAACCTTGACGATTTTGAAAAACGGATGGTGTGGATTCTACAGTGGGGTGCACACTGATAATTGATATTGATGTTTACGACGTCGTTTGATTTGCTTAATCATAGTACTAATCAACAGTCGTGGTAGCACCCTGCCTGTCCTGTCTTCGAAGTTCAACGTCACCTTCCACTTCCAGGAGCCACCAATTACAGCTTCCAATATCTGCTTAAGCAAGGCTGTTCTTCAGGTATAGGATTATGGTTATTTTTTCTAAAAGAAGGCAGAGAATTTGCTATTACCTCTCCCTCAAATTACAAGAAATCTGCTTTAAAATGTTTGTTAGTATCTCTCAATATTTGATCATTTACATTTACTGGGATGTTATAAACTCTGTCTGAATTCACAATAATCTTCTTGAGAATCTGACAGAGAACAAAATGGGGCAATAAAAGATTTTCGCTCTTTATTATTTACTCACAGTAGTACTCAACCACACAAGATTCACGTGGAGGAGTATTAGGCCATCCAATGTGCTGTAGGGAACAAAGTGAAAAACGGCAATATATTGTGTCTAATTATATGGTCAAATATTATTTGCTCATTTTTTCACTCTTACCCAACGCATCATAAATCTTTCAGGTATGCAAACCAAATAGAACCAGATTTGACAAACAAATACCATGATCATCACTTGCAATATGGTCAATGCCTGTTCTTGGCTACACGTACAATTGTTGCTGTAAAATTAAAGAAATATAAAATTGATATGAGAGAAATATGTATAGAGCTAAAAGTTTAACAAAAATCAACATATTTAACTTAAGAAAATGTATAAATAACAACTTCTTAATATCTAGTAATTCAAAAAAAAAATTAATAACTTTCTTAAAGACTAAGTCTTCATAATTATTTTTTTGAAGGATTGATTTTGTTTTGACCGAATCCTTATCAGAGCATCAGTATATGCAGCTTCTTTAGGCATCTTTGCAACACTCCTCCTTGTCTTAGTAACTGCAGAGACCTAACTTTCCTCTTAGAGTTTCAAACTTAGCTTTGATAAAGCTTTTGTTAAAACTTTTAAGCCAAAGGTCCGTATGTCTTAAGTTGGTTGGAAAGGCTATTTGCTCCTCCTCCATAAGATTCAGAGCAAAACTTTTTGCTTTTATTTTTATCTTAAACACGTCTCTTCCTTTTGCATCCTTGATCATGCACAATTTATCTTCAAATATAACTTTGGATCCTTTCTTGATTAGCTGTTCAACACTAAGTAAATTTTGGTTTATCTTAAGCACGTATTAGCTATTATTCCTTTGCCCTTAACTGAAATATTTTCACCATTTCCAATTTTCACATTAGAAATCATAGTTTTGTCAAGCTCCTTGTCATTTGTCGTGTGGTTTGTATAACTATTATCAATCAGCCAAGCATCACTAAATCTGTTGTTGGTCATAAAACTTGTTGCTATAAACAGTAGCTCTTCTTCTTATTCAGGAATTGCATTTGGTTGCTCAACAATTGCATTTGCTCTCCTTTCAATTTGTTGTGACTTGCATATTCTTTCCATGTGTCCAAGTTGACCACATTTTCTGCATTTTACATTTGGTCTCCACCAGCATCTCCTTTGTGGATGATTTGTTTTTTTATAATGAGGACAAGGTGGGTATGCTTATTCTTTTTTGTCCAGACTTTCAAATTTGTTGTTGTTCCTCCTGTCTTTGTCTCCTCCTAAATTTTGTACCTTTGCTTGGAAAACACCTTCTTGTCTCATAATTCTTCTTTGCTCTTGTATCTACAGTGCATTTACCAACTTTCCCAAAGATATACTTGATATATCCTTTGACTCTTCTAAGAAAGAAATCTTATATTAATATTTTTCAAGCATAGTTACAAGAATTTTTTGCACAATTCGTTCATAAGAAAAATCCTTACCTAGTAATCTCACTTTGTTTACTATCCCTAGCAACTTGTCAGAGTAATCTTTGATAGTTTCTGTCTTTTTCATCTTTTACATTTCGAATTCTCTTATCAGGTTGAGCACTTACATGTTTTTGGTTCTTTCATTACCTTGGTATTGCGTTTTGAGATAATCCCATATGTCTTTTGATGAATTCAAGTTCATTATTCTTGTGAAAACTTATTTGACACAGCAGAAAAAAGATAGGCTTTGGCTTTAGACTTCCTGGTCTTCCTCTCCGTGTGTATCTTTAGTTAAGCCACTGTTGGATTTGCAAGAAATGGTGGAATGATATAGTCTTCCTTTACAGCTTCCCAAAGATCTAATGCCTCAAAATGAACTGACATTTTGATAGCCCAGGCTTGATAATTACCACCATAAAAAACTGGTGGTGTAATATGTGTATAACTTACTGTCCGCTCTGCCAACTAGAGTGTCAGGACCCCATAAGGTTCACCTCAGGACTTTTCATTGGCCTCACGACTTTCTTTGCATCTCCAGGAATGGAATCCGCAATCACCCCACAGGATACACCTCAGAACAGTACGTTCTGAGTAATGGTCCCAGTAAATCGGGGCGTTACAATGTGAAAAGGTAGTTTCGTTTTTCATTACTTGGTGTTTTGTAGTGTTTGTGGTTTTGTGTTTATGGATTCACTCAACTCATAAATCCTTCAAGATAAGAGCTCTAATACCATTTTTTGTTGTACAACCAAATAAATATAAAATTGGTATGAGAGAAAATGATTTGGAGGAGCTTATTCTTTATTCATTGAAATGCTCTATGTATATAGTTAAAAAGTTTAACAAAAACCAATATACTTGGTTGAACAAAAGGCATAAATAACAACTTCCTAATATCTAGTAATTCAAAAAAATATTAACAATTTTCCTAAAGACTAGGTCTTCACTATTATCTTCTTGAATATTTTGACCGAGTCCGTATCAGGTCATCAGTATATGTAGCTTCTTTAGTCATCTTTGCAACAAACAACTAATATTGTCCTTACTTACATATATATAGTCCAACTTGCTTAGGTATATCACAACTTGAAGATGCAATGCGTATCTTGCTGCACATTCCATGTCTCCCCTTCTTCCCATTTTCAGCATAATTTTTTTTTATCTATGATCGTATCCTGTTCTTGATTCGAGCGCAATTTTTTTTCTTCTTCTTTTTGATAAAAGGAATGGACTTCAGTTTGAAGTCCCAAGACTTCCCTGTAATGTTAATTGCTTTTGATAATTCATATTCTTCTGATTTAGGTGGTGTAGGATTTTGATGGTCTTGTCAACCAATGTCTGTCGTGGGATATGACTGTGATGGTCTAATCAGCTCTCCACTAATGTTTGTCTTGGGATATTGGAAATCATCTTCACCCGCCTTCTCCAAATACCTTTTATCTTTGCTCCCTTCCCTGTTCCTAAAATGGAAAAATAAGGGGGAATAACAAGTGAGAAGTGTAGAACAGGAGGAACAAATTGTGATTCGTTTACTTTTCTCATTCTATATGACCATTCTGTCTCTTATGACTGTAATGCTTTCACATAGACTACTTGGATTTTGAAAATTCGTAATGAATTAGTATGCAATTACATGATATAAGATTTATTAAGGTTTGAATAAGCATGGTAGACTGATTAGTTATTGGTTCTCTACATTGGCGGGAGATACTCTCGATCACTCAGTGCTGTAAAACAGGACAAACGTACTATAGTAGCCGAGTTACTGTTAGCTTAGGACCTTCAATGGGAATCTCATTTCACAATTTCTCACGTAAATTTTCCAACTACTTTTTTCTTGTTATCACTAAATTCACTTGTGAGGTTTCTTTGGTTCTTTCTCTTTTTTACTTTAAACTGAGACATTACTAGGTGCGAATGATTTATTCCTCCATCTTTTTTTTTGGGTAAAAAGATATATTAGAGTGATTTCTTGAAATAACTGCTGCTGTATGAACTGGAGTCTAGATAATGGGTTTCTTATCAATTATCACGCAGGGCAGAACTGGGGAAAGCTTAAAGCAAACTTAAAGGAATATTAGGATTTGATAGCATTACACAGAAGGTTTTTGGACCTCACAATGAGGATGCCAACTTGTTAGCTTGTCATTGGAGGTGTTTTTTGTTCAAGTAGAATATAAAGAGGCATCTTGACTGCAACTTGCTAATTTTACGGGTTTAAGTGACTGAAATTACTGGTAGTCTCTGACAATACATTGAATAAGCATTTGTAAATCTGACGAGAAAGCATGGTGGTTTTATAACTGTTCTCTTGATATCACATAAATACCCTTTATCCCACTTATACATAACCTAGTGACTACTGTAGGAGATTAAGCAGTAAAAGATAGGAGTTTCAGAGAGAGATTTTGAAAGACAACAGATTTGGAGAATAAGTTACATAGTTTCATTCTCTTTAGAACACATAATATAGCAGACTGGGAATACAAAACCATAAAGCTGAAACATACATGAAAACAGACATACATAAAGTAAGCATCCTAAGTCAACACAACAGAACTAACAACACTATAGCCATGCTGACCAACCTATGCTGTAACATAGGCTGACATACAAAATACTAGGAATGAAGTAAAGACTCAATAGACTAACAACTACTGTTATTTTGTCTGTATGTTTCGATGTTGCAGTTTACTGTTTGAGCTAATTTGTATAGAGAAGAGTTTATCGTAAATGAGCACCGTGAAAGATGAATAATGTTAGCCCAGATATACCTAGAAACCTCCATTTAAGTTCGTATGAGTATGCCAGTTCGGTTCGCCACATATATTGGTAGAAGTTAGAAAAGTACTTTCACAAGAGTGCACACTCAAATGATGAATTCCACTAAAACTAAATATGCCAAGAACGGTGAGTTTATAGCCGACACCGTCCACGATAGAGCAAAGAGTAAGCATATATCGATCATCTATATTGCTACAATGAGCAATCCCTATTGAGTAATGGTATACGTCATGACCCACAAATTTCAAAACAAAAGATGCCCACTTTTCTTGTTAAAGATGGCCGTACTTCTCATTTGGCACATGTTTCCCTTCCATCACTCTGTCTAAAGGTTACATCCACTAAGCTAGTAGTGGACAAGAATGCTAACCCGCTTATCCAAAGGTTAGATCGTTATGTATTGAAACGTTGTCAGGAGAATATTACCAAGAAGGTATTGGAGGACACAAAAATCCTGAGTGATATTAGGCTTTGTGCCCCACCTGTCATGGAGAATAGAGTCCTTGTAAATGTCAATTTCTCCTCCACTATCAAAACTTCCCAGTTCTAGAAAAACGAATTATATTGCTTTAGCAATATTGTCTTGCTAGAAGTTTCATGTGGATAACGAGTAGAGCGCCCATATATTTATAAAGCATCCAAAACTCTGACATGAACAAACATGAACAAAGGTGCTAATATGACATGTCGAGGGCGAATCTCACAAATAAAGAGGCTATCTTTGTAAGCCTATGCAGTCATAAATGTTTGATATCAAGAACCCTTTTTTGTGTTAGTGTGGGTTATGAATGACCTTTTGATGCCTGCAGCTTGTTTGTTTAAATGATCTTTCTAACTAGCATCTAGTTAAATACAGTCATGGTAATTGAAAGAAATGACGTATTGATTTCAATTTCTGTTGAACAGACCACCTTCAATTTGAAAAGAGTGAGAAATTCTTATCTAATCACGTGCTTTAGCCTTAGAGAAAGTGTAGAAAAGGATATAGACATGGACAATCATGAAATAGAACCAGATACTTACTTCATCCTAGTGCTGTCACTGATATGTAAAATATACAGGTATGATTATTTGAAACTGTCTGGTGTCCTGCTATCATTTTGAAGAATAGACATAATATTCTGCCTGCTTTAACCTCCAGTCCACTATCAAAGGTATAAAATTGAGCCTCACTTCCAAAAACATCATTTTCCAGTGGATTCTATAGAAACAATAATAATAACCGTTGTATACTTTAGCTTGTACTTTACATTGTATTTATCTTTCGTTCAACAGAGACAAAAATACAAATATCGCTGACATGGTTGTGGGTGTCAGTAATGATACAGCAGGAAGCAAATATTTTACTGAACCAGCTGAACTGTATAATATAATCACTAGTCTGGAACATCTTTGAGATCAACAGCACCATTTATGATGAATTTTACATAGCAGTGAAAACAGATGATGAATGAAGCCATCATAATTTGATTGCAAATCCATGAACAGTGCTATATCACGCCAAGAACATTTGCAGATCATGTGCGATCTAGCTAATTGTCATTGCTGTTTGGCACCGCAAGTTTTTGGAAGATATTTTATCTTACTAAGCCATATTTTGCATGAAGTAAATTGTTTTCATATTACCTCTATACTGAAGTTATTGAGCTGAAATCAAGTAAAGATTCTATAGGGTCCACATCATGGATGGCATCGGCATTAGTTGTTTCCAACGGGGTTGCATTGATGTAGTGATAAGGCATAAAAGGTAAAATTGAAAAAAGAAAATAAAAGAGAAGATTTTGAGAAGCATTACCTAGCCAGACCAATAATATACATATACCTATCTATCCATATATATATATATATATACACAATAGATATTCAAACCATGTGAACAAGTGTCATAAACACTAGTAAGTTCTGCCTACAAATTATCTCTTCTGTTGTTCCCTTCCCTTTATGAGCATGGACGGAAAGAAATTGGAGTACAAAGGCGAGGAAGCGCTCAGGGAGATAGAGAGGCTGACGATGAAGGCTGATGAAGTTCAGGAAAGCGTTTTGAAACAGATCTTAACTCAAAATTGGGAAACTGAGTATTTGAATAAGTATATGAGGGGAGCAATAGATATAACTGACATAGCAGAGTTTAAGCGATGTGTTCCTGTTATCACTTATGAAGGAATCTTCCCCTATATCCAGAGAATTGCAAATTGGGAAGACTCTTCTCTTATTACTGGTCACCCAATAACAGAAATGTTATGCAGGTAACCTCTGCTACCTAGTATTTGCTTATTCCTTCGTAAGTTTCATTGTGTGTTTATGTTAAAAAACTAAGTGATATCGTATGTGCAGTTCGGGGACATCTGCTGGAGAGCCTAAGATGATGCCAACAATTGCTGAAGATCTTGACCGCCGAACCTTTGTTTATAATCTTATCTTGCCAATCATTAATCAGTTAATACTATACATCTTAAATTTCCTTTTTCTTTTAGCTGATTATGCATGTAGACACCTGTTACTGTGTTACACCCTTTGGTTGCACTTAGAATGTTCAATTAGTTACTTAACTCAAATATGTTTGAAGTGTAGACCTTCTTTTCCTACTTAGTAACGTGATTCTTTAATGTTGTTAACGTGATCGCACTTGAGATATGGTTCTCTATTCTAAGCATATAGCATACAAGGAATGGGATAAGGTATGACATCACTATTTTTAAATAGTAAGTGGAGGGCCCATTACCATGAATTGGTTTACGTTTATGTTTTTGCTAGACAAATGTGCGCATTCTATTGTTAACCAGTGCGAGTTGACATGTATTGCATATAGAATATGCATATATACATAATTTCATTAAGTTTATCATGTACCATGCCAATCTCCAAAACGCAAATAGGTCCTCAAATCTTACTAGGTGAACTTTTACCAGTACTACATCATAATTCATAAAATGGTTATGGAAACCGCAGCTTGATGTGAACACTTGTTAACTAAAAGATACGCCCGTAATTCATATAAGCCGTTTTGTGTACCAACTTGAACTTTAGGTATGTTCCTGGTCTTGACGAGGGCAAGGCAATGTTTCTCTACTTTGTCAAGGCAGAAATGTACACCCCTTGTGGCTTGCCTGCCAGGACTGTGTTGACGAGCTACTACAAGAGCAAGCACTTCAAGTGCCGTACACGTGACCCTTGGAATGATTTCACAAGCCCTGACCAAACCATTCTTTGCAGTGACAGCAACCAAAGCATGTATTGTCAATTGCTAGCAGGCTTGATTCATCGCCATCAAGTCCTTAGGCTCGGTGCTGTCTTTGCTTCTGCACTTCTCCGAGCCATTTCCTTCCTTGAACGTAACTGGAAGCACCTATGTGAGGACATCCGCAGTGGCCAGCTCAGTTCTTCCATAACAGACCCAGGTTGCTGCTCATGCATGTCTATGATGCTTTCCCCAGACCCTCTTCTTGCAGATGAGATCAGTGAAATCTGCAGCAAAACATCTTGGAAGGGAATTCTGTGCCAACTTTGGCCTAGGGCCAAGTACATTGAGGCAGTGGTTACTGGGTCCATGGCTCAATATGTTCCTGCTCTAAAGTATTACAGTGAGGGGAAATTACCTTTGGTTTGTACCATGTATGCTTCCTCTGAGTGTTACTTTGGGGTCAATTTAAAACCTTTATGTGACCCTGCGGATGTTGCTTTTACCCTTTTGCCTAACATGGGTTACTTTGAATTCCTTCCTCTTGGACATAACGGGACACTGCTGATGGACTTTGATGAAGAGAAGGAAGTCCCCAATGATAAGCTCGTGGATTTGGTGCATGTTAAGCTTGGTTGCTTTTATGAGCTAGTGATCACTACCTTCGCTGGTGAGTTCTCAAATAAGTTATTTCCCAGTCCATTCTAGCCCATCCTGATATTTTCTAAATAAAAACACACATTTATATTAAAGTACAAAGCAGGAAAATGGTAATGTAAAGGTACAAAGTAACTCATACAGGCTATCAAGTGGGCAGTATGGGAATGAATTGGTGAAACTAGATAAAATAGAACCCATTTTTACGGCTTTTTGGGTCAGGTGGTTCCTTGACATCTGTCTAGTTTTCTATTATCATACTGGCACTAATTCATTTCTTTTCGTCTTTAATAATTATCCTAACATTCAGGACTGTATCGGTATCGTATTGGTGATGTGCTCCAAGTGGTTGGATTCCACAATAAAGCCCCACAATTCCGATTCATTTGCAGGAGAAATGTTGTGCTCAGCATTGACAATGACAAAACCAATGAAGACGATTTGCACAAGAGCGTGACTATGGCCAAGAAGTTGTTAGAGCCTTGTGATGCTCTCCTTGTGGAGTACACTAGCTATTCTGATACTTCTTCAATGCCGGGACATTACGTACTGTATTGGGAAATCCTACATCACTCGGCGGCTCCACTTGATCCAAATGTGCTTCAGGAGTGTTGTATTTCTGTGGAAGAGCAACTTGACTACGTATACAGACGATGCCGGAGCAATGATAAATCAGTAGGACCTCTTGAGATACGTGTGGTGGAACCAGGCACATTTGAGGCACTGATGGACTTGTTCATTTGCCAAGGGGCTTCAATCAATCAGTATAAAACACCGAGGTGCATCAAGTCTAAGAAAGCACTCAAGCTCCTCAACTCTAAAGTTGAAGCGTCTTTCTTCAGTCCTAGAGATCCCAAATGGGGCCCTAAGATGGGTTAAGAGTCTTCCAAAATTTCATTAACTTTTTGTTTACTGTTCCTACGATTGCATTACCATAAGTTGGTAGTTGCAAAAGGATGTGCTTTTGATTAATCGATCTGTACTCATCTACTTTTTTGTTTTAAAAAAAAAAAACAGGAACTTTAAGCATGATATTCTTTCAAATGCAAAGCTACAAATCAAATTATGGGTAATAATAAGGATAATGAACTCTAGAATTTTTGTGGTGAGAAAAAAAGGAGGGGTTTGGACCATTTAGTGAAGGAACAAAGATATATTATGGCAGTAGACTGCTAGATAAATATGTTATGTAACCGTGGAGTTCTGTCAAAGGTGTAAATATGATAGTCTCCGACAAGAGCTCTAAGAAAAATGGGTTTACCACTTGATTTTGATACGAGAGATTTAATCGGTTTATAATTAGAACGATCTCTTCAGATGAGGCTATAAAACCAAGCTAACCGCATTGCATGGATATTTCCGGGTTCAGGATGACTTCTTCTACACAACATTCTCTATTGCTTATTGTTGACCCCAGACAGACATTGACGATGCAAATTGACTGCAACATAAATTCTCCACCATATAAAATCAGAGAACAGCAAAGGGACAGAATACTAAAGGATTAGGAACAAAAATTTAAATAATACTCGTATTACCTACTGCACAGTAACAGTTTTGGGTTAACACCCAATTTTCACCATAATTTCATATGGTTCATGATTGCTACGGTTTTCAGATTGAGATAATGTATCATTTTCTTAAAAGACAGTCCAATCAGCAGCTCCCATTCATCAGATACATTGAATATCGGTGTAGTAGCTTTTTGAAATTTGTGCAGTTTCATACACTTTATCATAGTAATTATCGTGCCCCAGCATGCGCATGCAGTTCCCCTTTTGCAATTTTTCAAACGAAATGACGGACTGTGAAAGCTTCAAAAGGGGTTTGTCTACGGAGTAGAGACCACAGCAATGCGAATGGAAATTTTGAAATAACATGTCGAATAAGGACAGCTTTATGTTGGTGAGGTTTTATCTCTTTATCTGTTAAGAAAAGAAGAGAGCTTTGTGGATCTTGAAAGGTGCATTCATGTGGGAATGATTGGAAGATTAGCTATACTGCTAGAGAGAGGAAAATTATTAAGCTTTTTAGTTATGGGCATTATAACACTTGAATATTGCATCCTAATTCTACTTTCTTCTGCAGCTTCAGATCTAATGGCTTTGCAAAATTGCAGCTACTATTGCGCAAAGTACACTAGGAGAAATGCAGAATGTGTTCTTATTTCATATCTGAGAAGAGCATGTTTCAATACCACCACCAAAAAGTACAAAGTTTGTACACAAGCATGGCCACTTTCTCTCAGTTTTTCATCATTGATGGATATCGTGCTATTGAAATCTTCCCACCCACACTCTCCTAGTCCTGGTCTTTGCCCGACCACATAAAGTGCTATGCAATGTAATACCCACTTTCCGTACACTGATTTTCGAAAAGAAGAGAAAAGAGAAAGAAAAATACATCTAAAATGCTCAGGTAGGTAGGGCATTCTTCCTTACACTTTATATTGAGTAGTGGCTAGTGAGTAATAATTCTAACACAAATGATGAGAGGTGGGATGAGATATATATACATTGATTTGATATTATATGCGCTTAATCAAGTTAATGGTTTCTATTATTCATTATTACCTTAAAATCGATGAAGTTATATTGGATAGGAATTAGGAGCTTTAGATATCATCCGTATAACCAAATTTCCAACGAGGAAAAACTTCAAAGTCTGGTTGCATATGATTAAAGCCAAAGTTTATGGGGAGAAAGCAGTAGTGAGGATAAAAAGGAAAGCAAAGTACTTTCAATCATTTCATCAAGAAATGCCATCAAGTCTGTCTGTCTGTCTGTCTCTCTTTCCCTCTCTCTCTCTCACACACACAAACACAGACGCACTCATATACTGCGGCAGAGATGGTTTTGGATAAGGTTGTTACTTATGTGGGTCTACGTGTTAAAAGAAAATTGTAGGTTAAGTGAACAAAGTATATATGCCGAAGCCATAAATCTGCAGACTGCAGGGTTGATATTTGATAGTGCTGCGTTACAGTGCAGGGAATCTACTCACGAGATGCACAAGTTTTGCCTCTAAGCGACCAATTATGCTGCAAGAATTCCTGTGGCTACAAGTCCATTTCGAATGCTCTAAAATCTTCTAGCAAATGCAGTCTACTTTCTTCTCTGCTGCACTTCTAATCAACTGTCGCAAATCCTAATCCAATAAATCTAGGTTTGGGTCCACGCTAGAATACATATGCAGCAGCCATTAATTCAAACGGGAAATCATTGTTATCTTGTTGCTTTGGATTAAAAACTTTGAATTAAAGCAGACAATGCTTTGTACATAACTTTTTGTCCTCTCAATCTTTAGAAAGTAAGAATCAGCCACACGTCATGACTTGTATGCTCATAACTTCTAAAACAAAAGGTGACAGTATGACTTGCACTCAAGCACTGAGGCGGAAATCCTAGTCAAATGATAATTTCTACAATAATTGCAAAATGGTATGGGCGAAATTTCATAGTTAGAATCGTAAAAGCCATTATTTGTTTTCCAAATAACACTACTTGATACAGTTTTTCTGATTGACCAGCACGAGCGAGTAAAATCCACCAGCACTACTCTCATTTCCAGTTCCTTAAGTAAGAAAGAGAACTAGCATTTTCTGATAGCACACTTGCCTTCAACTTTGATGCCACATGCACATGCCTAGCTTGTTCCTGAAGTTAGAAATTTTATCAGTAAACTTGGCCACTACTATTTATATGGTTTATGGGTCCACATACTTATTGTCTTTCCCATATAATAGTGCTCTTATAACAGCATCCTGTCCAGACACTGTGCCTAGAAGCGATGCTACCAGCTACCAACAAAAAATCACATGTATATTTCTGTTGGTAAGGTAATGCTTATTAGAAAACAACCATAACATAGAAATGGTAGGCAAAGTTGTGGAGATTAGGGATGGAGCTAGCCAACT
Source organism: Ceratonia siliqua (assembly GCA_034509205.1). NCBI lineage: Eukaryota > Viridiplantae > Streptophyta > Magnoliopsida > Fabales > Fabaceae > Ceratonia > Ceratonia siliqua. The sequence continues at coordinate 13,204,939 of JASKGM010000013.1, read as the reverse complement.
AATCCTACATAAGGAAGGACGTATGATGCTTAAGAGATAGTTGATGGAAACCAAATGCCTGGTAGGAAATATATGAAAAATGAGCTAAGGTCTAACAGTGGCCTTGGAATTCACCTGCTGTCTCTAGAATGCCCCGGAAAAAGTCATGGTTGCTGTAAATTAGCAACGTCAATAATTACTTAATTATTATAATGAACATAACAAAATATATTAATATAATAGTAATGATGATGGTAATGATAGTACATGGGAATTGAATGACTTAGAAGTAATAGTACCAATCCTCATAATTGTTATAAATATCAATTTTAGGTGTAACTAGCACAGAAGCAGAGTAATTTGGGGTTTTAGATTGATAAAGTCGAGCCCTTCACCAAGTGCACCCTTCAAGAAGAACTCAGCTCCTCCTTACTCTATGTTAAGAGAAAATTGAAGACGGACCCAAATTTTGTTGAAATGATGTGACAGGTTGTTAAAAAGTCTTGTTATATACTGTTTAGGAGCCAAAACCTTGATGTTTAAAATTTAAATTTAAGTCATGTCTTGATTAGGATCTAGTTTTGGTCAATTTATACGTATTATTGTATTCTGTTTTCTATAATGGATGAATGAATATATTGTAAGCTTACTTCCTTCATTCTCTCAATTCCTCTACCAGAACTAGAGCTAGTAAAATGAGCCTAGCTCAACGGGTTGGCCCATATTAAATCGAAAATAATTAGAACTGAGCCATCAAAATAATGATTGTCTGAAGCCTCACTTAATGATTGCCATATAAGGTTGATAGGATAAAGAATCCAAGCTTTTATTTAATAAGAAAGAAAACTAATGATGATATGGTTACAATCTGTAAATGGTCCCAGCTATGCAACTGCCCATCTTAGTATGCCATCACTTCTAAGTGTACAAATTTCCTCACTTTGAAGTTGGATCACTTTCTGGTTTCCCAATTGCACAAATCATACAGTCCAAGAATCTAAGCAGTACTTGTTTGGATTCAACATTATGTTACTTCATTTTCACGTATAGTACTTGTTTCCTGCAAGAAACAAGAGTGTAATAATGGAGTTTGGTATAGCTGCGTGGTGTTTTGGATATCCTCCAAGGACTCAGTCAAATTAAGCATCAAAGACATGTCATTTGATGCTAATCTTTTATATGAATGAACATATAAGATAAGCAGATGAACCATAAATTAATCTTACATTATGTTGTACAATTCATGATAAATGCATGGTTGCTATTATTTTTGTATGCTGAATTTGTATTAAAAAGTTATACTAAAATAATATTTGGATAATTGTATAAATTGAATTCATATTATTATTATTTTTTATTAGAATTATAGTTAAGGCTGGGCTGGGCCAGAATATGCCAGGCCGAATAAATTTGAGTCGGGGCCAGGCCGACCCAATGTTACCCTCGATTCGGTCGGGTGGCTTGCCACATCTAACTAGAACCTTACTCTTAGCATTTATCCTCTCTTTTCTTGTTTGAACCAAGCTCTCAATTGGTATCAGAGCTTCGTTTCCTTGCTCATCGATAGAAACAATGTTCACTTAGAATACATAAGCAAAATGGCTTCGTCTAGTCTCCCTTCACCTCTAGTGTTCAATAGAGAGAACTATGCCATGTGGGTTGTGAAGATGAAGACCCATTTAAGTGCTTGTGCACTATGGGAGGTAGTGGAAATAGGACACCATGAACCACCTTTGCCTAATAACCCTATAATAGCTCAGTTGAAAAAGCATGAAGAAGATGTTACCAAACATGGTAGGGCCTTCACCATCATGCATTATGCTGTGAACGAAGAAGTGTTCATCAGAATCATGGCATGTGAGACTACTAAAGAAGCTTGAGATAAACTCAAGGTAGAGTTTCAAGGAAGTGTGAGGACAAGCAGAATGCAAGTTCTTAACCTAAGAAGGGAGTTCGAAGCTTTGAAAATGAAAGAAATGGAAGTTACTTAGGGAAGAGGTAACATATAAAAAAGAAGTGCAGAAGGTGTTGGTGAGCCTTCCAGAGAGGTTTGAAACCAAAATTTTCTCTCTTGAAGACTCCAAAACTTTTTTAAAGATCACACTTTTAGAGCTTGTGAATGCCTTGTAAGCTATCGAGCATAAGAGGTCGTTGATGATGGAGGAAATCCAAGAATGAGTCTTTGTTGCTAGGAACAAAGGCAAAGGCCCAAAAATCAAGCAGGCAAGAAGCAAAATGCAGAGAAGAAGCAAAAGAATCATAAAGAAAATGGCAACAAAAATGGAAAGAAGAAGGATAGTGAAAAATTTTCAACTTGTCCTAATCACAAGTAAACAAATCACTTGGAAAACAATTGCTAGTTTAAGCATGGAATTCAATGGAAGCATTGTAAACAATTTGGGCATATGAAGAATGTGTGCAAAATAAAAAATGATCAACAAAACCAGCAGGCTCAAACAGCTGAAGAATAACAACAACATGAAGAAGATTTATTTGTGGCTACTTGCTATGCAACAGAAAATTTCTGTTAAGGATGCATGGTTGATTGACAATGGATGCATCCCTCACATGACATTTGATGAAATGAAGTTTAAAGAGCTAGATAAAACTTACAACTTAAAAGTCAGAGTGGGGAATGGAGAGCATGTAAGAGTATAAGGCAATGGAGTTGTGGCAGTAGAGATTTCTACAGGTATAAAATTAATCTCCAATGTCCTTTGTGTTTCAGACATTAGCCAAAATTTACTAAGTGTTGGTAAGATGTTTGAGAAGAATTATACTTTACAATTTAAAAATAAGGCATGCACTATATTAAATCTAAATGGTGAAAAACTAATATCTGTGAAGATGAAAAATAAAAAAATTTCTATTGATTGAAACCAAACTGAAACTCATGCCTTGACCAGCTCAGTATATGAATCAGTATTGTGGCATAAGAGGATGAGCAACTTTAATTATGTTTCTTTGAAAATTTTGAGTAAAAATAATTTAATTAAATATGCCTTATATTAATGATGAATATAGTATTTGTGAAACATGCCCGTTAGGGAAGTAAGCAAGGCTGCTATTCCCTAAAAATCTTGCTTTAAGGGCTTCAAGAAAATTAGAACTAGTCTATACTGATGTGTGTAAAGCAGAAATCAGAAGTTATAATTATGTTTCAGAACTTTAAGGCTTTGATTGAGAACCAAAGTGATTATAAGATAAAGGTACGCAAGTCAGATAATGGAATTGAGTATTCCTCTGACATATTCAATATTTTGTGAAAAAAAATACATACATCATCAACTCACTGTCACATTTACACCTTAGCAAAATAGGGTGAGTAAGAGGAAAAACAAGATAGTCATGGAGATGACTAAGTGTTTGTTGCTTGAGGAGAGGCTTCCAAAGAAATTTTAGGCTGAAGCAGTTAATATTGCTACATATTTACTCACAGACTGTTTACTAAAGCTTTAAAAGGAAAGATTCCATATGAAGCTTGGAAGGGAGTAAAACCAGCTACAAATCACCTTAGAATCTTTGGTAGCATCTGTTATGCATTTATACCAAAAGCAAAGAGGGACAAGTTAGATCAAAGAGCTGAAGTATGTGTGTTTATGGGTTATAGCAACAAGACAAAGGGTTATAGAATCTTCAACATTAAAATTGGAAAAATTATAGTGTGTAGGGATATAAAATTTGATGACGGTGCCTATTGGAATTAGGAAAATGTTGAAATTAAATACTTGAAGAACAGTGGGACTGACAGAGAGTTAGTACACTTACTAAATGAACCTGCAGATGATGAATGATTGAAAATGATGTGGATCATACACCAATTAGACTCACTAAACCATTTACTAGTGTTTATGAGAGGTGTAATATAGGAATCATGGAGCCTTCAAGTTATTAGGAAGCTACAGGGAATGAGAATTAGAGGTTGGCTATGGAAGAAGAAATGAAGATGATTGAAAAAAAAAAATGAGACTTGGCATCTAGTTAAAAAGCCAATCAACAAAAATATGATTGGTATTAGGTATACTCTTTACACAAAGCTAAATGCAGATGGCTCAATCAACAAGTATAAAGAAAGATAAGTTGTGAAGGGATATGCTCAATAACAAGGTGTGGCTTTCTATGATACATTTGCTCCAGTGGCAATGTTTGACACCATAAGGCTTCTAATAGTCTTAGCAGCTCAGAATAAATGGAAAATATTTCAGGAGGAGATTTTTGTTGAGCAACCCACTAGTTTTCCAAAAGAATGTGAAGAAGATAAAGTGTATTTGCTAAAAAAGGTTTTGTATGGCTTGAAACAAGCTCCAAAAGCTTGGTATAGCATAATTAATGATCACTTGATGAATATAGGATTGTATATGCAGCAAACTGAAAGGGAAATCTTAGTAGTCTCTTTGTGTGTGGATGACCTTCTTATAATTGGTAGTGATATTAATCTGGTGAGAAGGTTTAAGTAAGAAATGCAATGTGTGTTTGAAATGACTGATTTAGGTGAGATGTCTCATTTCCTTGGGTTGGAAGTGCATCAATCTGAAAAATGGGCATTTTTATAAATTAAGAAAGTTATGCAAAGGAAATTCTGAAGAAGTTTGGAATGGAGAACTATAAACCAATTGAAACTCCACTGATGCAGAATGTAAAACTAAGGAAAGAAGATGATGCATATAAAATTGACCCTAAAACCAAAGAAGTCTAATTGGATGTTTGCTTTACCTAACCTCTAGCAGGCTTGAACTTATGTTTACTACTAGTTTATTATCCATATTTATGCATTCTCCAAGTGAATTTCATTTCAAGGCAACTAAAAGGGTGCTAAGGTATGTAAATGAGACTATAAATCTTGGAATAATATATGAAGCTAGCAAAGGCAATCATTTGGTTAGATATGCTGATAGTGATTGGAGAGGATCCCTTGATGACATGAAGAATACCTCTGGGTATGTTTTCAGTCTTGGATCAGGGGTAATTTGTTGGAGCTCTAAGAAACAAGATATGGTGGCCTAATCAACAGCTGAGACAAAGTATATTTCTACATCAGTTGCTGTGAATCAAGCCATATGGCTTTAGGAAAATTTTGGAAGATCTGTATCAGGTGTAGAAGGATGCTACTATTATATTGGTTGACAATAGCTCAACTATAGCAATGGCCAAAAATCAAGTGTGCCATGGGAAAACCAAGCATATCAAGATCAAGTACCATTTTATTAGAGATGCTAAAGCAGAAAAGGAAGTAAATTTATTGCATTGTTGCTCAGAAGATCAAAATGTTGATGTTCTGACAAAGGCCTTATCCAAGACTAAATTCAAAGACTAGAAGAAAAAATTAGAATTGTGTAGCAAACCTGTCAAGGAGAAGTGTTGAAATGATGTGACAGGTTGCTAAAAAATCTTATTACTGTTTAGGAGCCAAAACCTTGATGTTTAAATTTTAAGTTTAAGCCATGTCATGATTAAGGTCTAGTTTTTGGTGTAAGATATTTTTCTGTATATGTGACTTATGCTCCATATATATATGTATGCTTGTATTATGTTTTCTGTAATGGATTTATGAATATATCATAAGCTTATTTCCTTCATTCTCTTGATTCCTCTATTAGAACCTTACTCTCAGCACCTATCCTCTCCTTTCTTGTTGGAACCAAGCTCTCAATTAAAGGGAATGACCCAGAAGAAGGACCAAAGAGCCATATTTATTTAGAGCCTAAGCAAATGTAAGAACTAAGAAAATTGGGTTTGCATGAGTTAGGGAAGCCATAACAATGTTTTATAGAGGCAGTCCTCCTCTTGGTGTATCGTTTGTGCATCAAAGGAAGAGAGAATTTTCTTGCGTAAGAAACGGGTCAGCACTGTAAATTATAACGTGTCTAGAGATTAGTTATAATAACAATGTATGTAGAAAAAAGATACAAATGAATTGCAGAGAAAGTTTGAGTACCAAAACTAGTAAAAAGGCCTTAAGGCCGTAAGCTAGAACCATTTTGTCTTAACAGCTCGAGTAGTTAGAATGCTAGGATATTATAATAAAACAGTTACCTTGAAGGCTGAATCTCCCATGTAGACTGTAGTCTTTCCCTGCGTAATGATAAAGGACTCAATCTCTTGTGATGTTTGAGTTATTTATAAAATTACTTCAATAAAGACGGTATTTAAATTCTAATCCTTGCATCCGCTAAGACTTTACACTCTTCCCTTCGATTTCATTTATTTTCACACCTAAAAATACGAGTTCAGTAAGTCTACAAAGAAAAACCGTGAATGTTCGGTGATTGCATATGTAGATTGAATGGTCAAAGTGGTTGCATTGCATATTGATTGGTCAGAGTGATTGCATGTCCCTATGTTGAATAGAAGTTTAGAAGCCCCTCAATGACAATGTATACCAGTTTCATTGATGGTAAGCTAATTATCGAAACTGCTGGGTTAGGGTCACACGTGCAGATTGATTGGTCAAGGTGACAAGACGACGAGAGAAGCAATATGTTTATTTATCTCATTGAGAAGACTACTCCGGTAGAGACTTCATGTCACGATCGCCAAGTAACCTAGAATTTCATCTAGGGCCTCTTGAGTCTTGATGTACCAAAGCATTATAAAGAGGACGAAGAATTTTTAGGGCGTATAATAAATCTACTCTTCAAACTACAGGAAATCCCAGATTTACAGCGCCCAGCCATTCAGCCAAGCTAATCGCTATTTTAATTTTCACAATCCATTGAAACTAATGGGGCTATCCACTTTTTACCCGCTACCTGTGAGGCATTAATGGCAGTTCATCCAAATCCAACCCATACCCATTGAGAATCCTTCTTCCGAGGTATATACGAAGGAGACCTACACTCAGCTACCAAAAAAAAAAACCCAAATAGGGTATTAAAAAAAGAAAGAAAGAACCAGACTATAGTTCTGCTTTGACAAAATCCAAATTCAAATTGACCTCTGTGCGTCATAAAATTCATTTATGTCGCAATGATTCTCACAGAACTTTTAACTCTTGATAAACACCTTTTTTTCAAATTAAACGTAGCCGGTAGATCAGTTACTCTGCTCAAGGTTGCGTTTGGCACCCTCCTATGTATACCCGAGCAACATTGTGACTGTCATTGGGCACACACCACACCACCAGGAAGCAGGAGTTATCCATCCAGCTACTTTAGATGCTTCATCAAAATCTACATCTCTAACAAACCTATAACCTGACAGCATTATTGCCAAAATCTATGATTAGATGCAGATTGCAGATATAGTGAAATATGTTTTTCTAGTTACCATAATCGGCTGTCCAGCAGCTGCAATGACAATATCTGCTTCATGTATAATTCTTTCAGGTTCACCTGTGTGTGAATGGACAATGGAACTAGACCACAACTGCCTTCTTGCCCTTGATACTTTATGAGAAACGATTTTTCAGGCTAAATTATGCTTATAAATGCTTGAACAGCTAGAGTTGTTGGAATTATAAAAACAATAAAGAAAAGCTAAGCTAGAGTTATTTGAATTATAAAAACACAGAGGGTTTGGTAAATTGAAGAAAATTCCTTTCTATTTTTAGTAACAACAAAAATCTCTCCCATTTTCATACAATCGTTTTAAATAAGTTCAACTTATTATCAATTTCTGTGTGCAGATCTGTATCTTCAACTCTTATATTGTAGTACTGTTCAAACATTTTAGTCATCAAACACCAATGCCACAGCTGAAGCGACCTCACAACTCTCAAGTTAAAACTTCTGCCTTATCACAAAGTTTTTGCAAAGAGGTGATTGAAATCTCTACACATTAGCAAGAAAAATTATGTTTATCCTCCACTGTTGTACTTCTTTATTTTCCTTCTCTGGTCAAATTTCTTCTTTTATATTCAAAGAAACATTAGCAAGAGTCAGGACACATGCAAATATGCGTCTCAACCTCTTACTGATATTGTCATCTGAAGCGTTTTACTTTTACATCTAAGTTTTTTATCAAAATCGTCTGCATTTAGCTACTACATTGCATGCTGAGTATCTTCTACTTTCTTTTTAAACCTCTCCACATATGAACTGAAAACAAAACCTTGCATCATAAATTGCAACACACGGGATCTAAACTACAATAACATATGAACATCAGGATTAGCGCTTAACTCGTGGACTTTTTTTTATTGAATCGGCTTCTACGAGAAATGACTTGATCCCAACTTCAGAGCACAGTAGCACACCTTTCTCTTCATAGTCATATAGCATTGTGAATCCTTCCTGTCCTGAAATCACTACTGCCACTCCCGGAACCGGCACGAAGCAATGAATGAAAGCCAGTGTTACAATTAAAATTTCCAGCTTAGTTCCAAGCCATAATATAAGCTACTGAATTCGCTTAAGATTTGCTATGTTCAATTTCCAGAAAGAAGTTTGATTTGAAAGAGAGAAATAAGAGTTTGCCTAGCCGCATTTTTTGAAAGAGAAGGCGAACCGCGTTGGAAAAAGGGTGAGATCGAGTGGGAGAGGGTCTATGGTATGCAATCAGTGACGGCAAAAAATTGTTACGATTCGGATCCTATACCGACCCGGTTGACACGTGTCATGTGCATCTGGTATTGTGATTGTCTTAACTGGACGGGTAGTATGCCCTTGACGACTTGTCGTTTGACGCAATAAATTATCACAGTTCCAATCATATTCCAATTAGGAAAAAGAAAAGAAAAAGTTGTATTTTATGCTGGCAAATGTAAATAAGCAAAATAAACCCCATACAGTATAAATAATAACGGATGGAGAGAAGATGAAATTTCTTCTTGGTAAAAGTTATTAAAAGAATTTGACATGGTTTTAGTATATAAATTTATTGCTATATATCAAGCAATTATATTATCATAAAGACATTAACTAAAGAATAGCGTTTGTATTACCATATTTAAATTTTTAGTAAATTAAAAAAAATATGGATTGAATTGAAGGTTCATATATGAAATTTATTAGTAATTTTTTTTTATAAATTCTACTATAAATCTTCCCTATGTTTTGAACATGTCTTAACTTTAAAATAAGATTGTTCTCCTTCCTTTTAAATTCTTTTGTACAAAAAAACAACTCTTATATTTATGAACTGAAGGTGTGACAACTCACAGATAGTGCATAGTGAGAAACCAGAAGCCCAAATCCTTAACATCAACTTTACCGAACTCAAATTAATTGGTACGTATATGTAACTATTTTGTTTGATTATTTGTTTTAGAGATCTTGATTTTTTTTTCTTGGAAGGAATCATGCTTTATTTAATGGATGCCTTTTTTCCCTTTCAAAAAACAAAGAGAGCAACATTATTAGATTCCTCTTGAATTTGTCTTTCCTGCCTTTCACCTAGTCTATTATCATAAGCTATTTAGGTCACTGTCCAAAAATAAATTCCTTTATTAAGTAATTAATTAATTAATTAAAATTTGTTTTTTAAATCTATATATGGATCTACCACAGAAAAGTAACAAAAGATGTTAAGACATACGCCATCCGTTTTAAATTATCTGTCGTTTTAGGAATTTGATTTTGTTTTAAATTATCTATCGTTTTATATTATCAATAAAATATTAATTGTTATTTTTCTAATGTTACCTCTATTTATTGTTATTTTCAATAAAATAGTAATAAGAATTAAGTTGATTTTAATAAGAGTAATTTAGTCAAGTATAATTATTTTTTGTTAGAATCGAGATTATTTAATAACTATCTTAATTCTTGTACTATTACCTTAAATGATAAATAATTTAAAACGGAGGGAGTAATTATCTTTCACCCACCAATGCGTAGCTTTCCTGTTGTTGAATATCCAGTGCCATTATTGCAATTAAGACTTTGCTCCTTTCATCCTTCCGTTCATCTTGAGTGGAGTAATAAAGTAGTCATGATTACCTCAGCATTGCGGAACCAATCAATAGTCTCGCTTTAATTAATTATGTCCTTCTATTTCTATTATCCCAAAGTTGAAAAAGCAAACAGTTCCAAAACGTACCTTGAAATGCCACAAAGTTAATAGTATTACTCTATCATCCAAATCTTTGTAGACGCCCAATGAATATGGGGAATTTCTAGATTCCAAATAAATCATAACCAGCCAACAGGGACCCAACAAGTCATATCATTCCACCTTTGCTTCTAAAGTGTGCATGAAAGACAACTTTCGGAGGAACCGGATCCCGATTTTACATGCTTTTAAATACGAACGAACGATCACGATTTTAAATATTTTTTTTAAAAAAATTTTTAAAATTTTTTTTGAAGAAAACTATTATCTTATACCTTATTTTTATTTTATTTTATTTTATTTTATATTTTTTAAAAAAAATTTTACTTTTTAAAATTAAGTAATTATTTTTTATCTTAAGTTTTTTTTTAAAATTTTTTAAGATATTTTTTATTTCTTTCTTGAATTTTTTTACATTTTTTTTATTATTTATTTATAATTTTTTTTACTATTCATTTATAACTTAAAAGATTTAAAAAAATATATAAAAACATCTTAAAAAATTTTAATAAAAATATATTATATAAATATATAATTAATTAATTTTATAAATTAAATTAAAAAAAATTTTAAATTCTTCTATAACCACAAAAAATAAACGACATAAATTTTAAGAATATTCGATGACTAGATCTAATCTCACTTCTGATACAATGTTTTATTCTAATAAGAATTAATCCAAACATTTTTTTATTAATTTAGCGTTAATAACATTATTCTAATTAATTAATCATACTTTGACCTCATAATTAGTCTAAGAATCATCATGGGGCTTTCTAGAACTTCTGCAAAAGATGAGAAAGAAAAAATATTGGACGGTTGTGGGCCGGGCTGAGAATTCGCAGACCAGAGGGAGTATATATATGGGACATTGTGACAACGTATTATAGAAACCCATTCTTCATGGTATGAGATCAGTATGAGGGAGATATGATCCTATATGAAATATTCTAAAGTGCTTATGATTACTTAAGATTATAAAATTCCACTTTTCTCAGTTGATTAATTAATTGAATGAACAATGGCCCAATTATTCAACTATGTGTAAGTTAACATGTTGATGCACATTCTCATCTATCCAACTAAACTAAGCTTGCATAAGAGAAAAGAAAAGAAAAACTAGTTTTTTAATTCGATGCCAAAAAAGAGCAATACAAAAACAGGGAAAGCCTGTTCTCCTTGGCTACGATCAAGGAACTGCTACTGGAAGATGTCAATCTAGCTATATATATACACTCTTCTTCAAAGTAAAATAAAAAATAAAAAATAAATAGCACTAGTTGGCTACTTGCATGCATGGAAATTAGCAAATTATTTACCTGCTGCTAATTAAGAAGAAAAGAGAAAAAGAAAGATTTTGGTACACACAAATCTACTCTACACTTTACACATAAAGATCGAGGGAAAGGGAGATTTCAGGTCCTACAAAATACAGAGCATTACAAGGTTATTGGCCTTTCTTAAGCAAACCCCAATAGCTGTAATTTTAGGCATTCAAGACTCTCCATACCCTGCAAATACCCTCTTCTAACTTTTTGTCCCCAGCTTTTTACCAATTCCTATTTTTGTAGCCCATATATATTACAAAACTTAAACCCCCATTTCCGATAAGTATTAACACTACTATAATACATATTCATCCTCCACTTTTTGGTTCACATAACGGAGCATCCACCTTCATATTCATCGTCATCACTATAATGATTGATCGGATCAGACGGTGGAGGAGGCGGCGGTGGCAGGCGAGAGTACGTAGTATAAGCATGCATGGAAGGAGCATAATACGAAGCACTAGAGCTGGGATATGCAGTGTTATAGCTTAACCCATATTGATATACTTGAGGGGGTGAATAGTACATTTGTGGATATGGGTAGGCATGCTGAAGTGGGGACCCAAGATCCACGGAAGCCATAGAAGTAGCCAAGTTAGGGCTCATGACAGATGAACCAATGGCCGGTAATGCTTCAATCGTACTTTCTTCACCTCCATTACTGGGAGAAACACCATTCTGCCCCTTGTTGTTCTTCTTCTTCTTTTTCTTCTTTTTACCGCCTTCGCCACCGTCACCGCCACCAGCCTCATCACATTCACTATCTTCTTTGTCCGACTCTTCAGCAGCTGAAGCTTTTTGTTCATTATCGCCAAGTGGTTCACTATTTTTCTGGTTTTCCTTTTGCTTAACAGCACCCTTCGATTTTCCAGACTTCTTATCATTCTTCTCGAGTTTTTCTGGCCAAAGCTCCGCTAATTTCCCTGATCTTAGAAGCTTCTTAATGAGAGTCTCAGCGTCCACGTTACCAGTCACTGTAACCTTGTGCCGCTGAGAATCAATTTCCGTTGTATAAACTCCTATAAACATATGACAGAGATATGTACTTCAATAAAGAGAATCACGAAGACATTGTAAAGTTTGAACTTTGAAGTATATTTATAAATACCATCGATTCCCTGAAGAACTTTCTTCACTTTCTTCTTGCAGCCTTCGCAGTGGATAAAGACTTTCAAGACCCACTTCTGTATAAAGAAGTAAAGTGAAGTTATAATGAACAGGTAATAGAGAGAAACCTGTGAATGAAAAAGAAATCATAAGTAGATTTGAGAGATCAAGGCTGTGTTAATTACCTTGTATTTCAAGGTGTCTCCAGGAGGAGCTTCTCCAACTGGTTTGGCTGCCATATGAGAGTTAGGTTGGTGGAGTGGAAAGGAAGGGATCAGGAGAGTTGAGTGTCTGTTGGTGGCCAAAGGTTTGAAGTAGGGAGTAGAATATATTGCTAGGAGGGAGTTATTGGTCGAAGAAAAGTATTGAGAGACAAAGCATTTGGTATGGATGCCACATCATCTTAGCATCCTACTAATTAAATGCTAACCACTATGCTTATGACACATCAGCTCAACCACAGAGAGATTATTGGGTGGCTTCAAAGGTTTTAGTAGTTGAAGTATCGTATGCCCCATGTGATGTAAGACCCAAATGAGGGCTGCACCTGCATGCTGTGTTGTATTTCTACCACATTAGACCCTCTCATTTCTGATAGGTCCTGCTCCAATTCCGAATAGAAAAGTAATTTTCTTTTGAACAATACCTTTAAACATTATAGTTACTCTCCATATAATGTGAAAAACAAATATGGGGTCCAGAAAGTCCTTTGCATAGACTTTTGTGCAATGTTTTGCAGCTCAATCTGTCATCTCAGACGGTTTTGAGGGCTTCATCACTTTTAGTACCACTCACTTTTGCCTCTGGTAGCGAAAAATTTATGGTGTTACGGTGCTATCGACACTCACAGAAAAAGGAAAAGTGAGTGGAGCCCTCTAGTACTAAATAAATGCTCCTCTAATAGGTCCCTCCTGCCCCTACAACTACAACCCATAAGATTCATGTAATTAACCTAACCCCTGGCTAATTAAGATAACGATTCAACTAACACAGGTCAACAACCAAGGTAATGATCAGTCAAAGAGGATAAAACGAAGTGGATTTGGTGAAATGGAGACGAGGAATTAAATCAAAATGGAGGGGGTCAATAATACAATAGGAACAAAAGGGATGCCAGAATGTTAATATATTTTTATTTCGCGTCAGGTTTTTATCCGCTTCAAATACAAATGTTTTTGTTTTCTAAAATCAATAGTTACTATAATGATGATGATGCAGTGTTATTTATCAAAGATGTAACTTTAATATGCGAGTCCAATGATGAAAATAGAACCATCACATATCCCATTATTCAGTGACAGAGTAAGTGGAACAAGATTCAAACTTGCATAATTCCAAAAAGAAAAAAAAAAGAACTTGCAGGAACAGCAACTTAGAAATGAATATGAAAGTAGGTATAAATACCAAGTTCGGTATACTCCATAATTAAAGCCATCGAACTATTCAAAAAGCCAATGATCAAAGTGTACCTCTTCTTTATTAATTTTGCTTTACCGTGGTACTTGCCTGGTAAGCTGGGTTGTTTGTATTACAGAAGCATCTGAACTGCCTCTACCCACATAACTAAAGGTAAAGGAGCAGCCTTATGCTGTACCAAATAATTTTCAAATCCTATTGATGCCACTTCCCAATTGCCATGCCGACTTTCTAAATGCAATTTTCCATCCTCCTAAGTCCTAACTGTTTAGTTTCCACTTTCCATCAACTAAAAGCATAACCCACATAGTCAACCTATTTATGCATGTTCTAAGCCTGGAAGATGTTAGAATTACTGAAGCTTTTAATTTGGGTTTAGCTTGTTACGTGTAATAAGTTGAAGTTGTCATATGTTGTTGTGTTGACTTTGTCTTAGTTATTGTATTTTATTTTTACATGTGTTGCTTTACTTTTTGTTATGTCAGTTGGTAGTTTTCCTTTTGCTTGAATGCTGCTCTTATTAGTCTATGTTCTGCTTCTTACTTTGTAAAATTAAGAGTTATGGTCTTTGAACATATATTTTGATTACATTGTGAATGGCTTGATTATTCTGCCATTTCTTGAATGGCTTGATTACATATATTTTGATTACATTGTGAATGGCTTGATTATAAGTTTCAAAGTCATTTTCACTAACAGGTGGTATCAGAGCATTTTGTTCTTGTAGGATCTGTGAGCAAAATCTTTTTGATGGCTTCCAGCAGCTCATCTTTGTCTTCACCACCCATTATCATTGGAGAAAATTATGCTACCTGGGCTGTGAAGGTGAAAGCTTACCTAAGAGCTTTTGATCTTTAGGAGGCAATGGAATCTGGAAGAGAACCAGCACCTCTACCTACAAATCTAACAGTTGCTCAGATTAAACATCATGGAGAAGAAGTCACCAAGAGATTTAAAGCCCTCACCTGCATTCACCAAGCAGTCACAAAGGAGCTGTTTGTAAGAATCATGCCATGTGAAACTGCAAAAGCAGCATGAGACACCCTTAAAGAAGAATTTTATGGAAGTTCAAAGACAAGGCAAATGCAGGTTCTTAACCTGAGGCACGAGTTTGAACTGTTGAAGATGAAGGAGACTGATTTTGTAAAGACTATTCATCATCCTATTCATCAAGGATGATGAACACAGTAAATAGAATCAGAATAATGGGGGAAGAATTGAGTGAGCAGAGAATAGTTAAGAAAATGTTCGTCCCTTTACCTGAAAGATTCGAAGCTAAGATATCTTCATTAAAAGATTCCAATGACCTCTCTCATCTCACACTGTCAGAGCTTGTGAATGCTTTACAAGCTCAGGAACAAAGAAGAGCATTTAGGTAGGAAGACACAGCTGATAAGGCCTTCTAATGAAACTCAAAGACAAAGAAGACAAGAGGAGCAGTGATGAAAAACCATATCGAGACAGAGCAAGTGATAAAGGCAAGCAAGAGAAGATAGCTGATAGACTTCCTCCATGTAGACACTACAAAAGGACAAATCATAGAGAAGAGGACTGTTGGCACAAAAATAAGCCAAGTCAAGCAATCATGTGCAAATACTGTAAGAGAAATGGCCATATGGAGAAGTCATGCAGGCTTAAACAACAGCATCAACAGGAAGATGCTGAAACACAACAAGCCAATGTAACTGAAGCTGAGGATGAAGAAGAAGTGTTATTCATGGCCAAAACAAGTAATAACTCATAAAGTGAAGGAAGCTAGTTCCTAGACAGTGGGTGCTCCCAACACATGACTAGTAACTCAAATTTATTCATCAAGTTGCATGGGCAACTTGAAGAAGAAATTTATGTTAGCCAACCAGAAGGATTTGTTGTAAAAGGGTGTTGGGAGAAGGTTTACAGGCTATACAAGGCCTTGTATGGTCTCAAGCAAGCACCTAGGGCTTGGTACAACAAAATTGATGGTTATTTATGCAGCAAAAGTTTTAAGAGAAATGAAAATGATAACACTCTTTATGTCAGAAAACTATCAAGAGATGGAAATTTGATTATCTCTCTTTATGTAAATGACTTGTTGGTAACTAGTAGTGATGAAACATAATTAGTCAAGTTCAAGAAAGAAATGGAAGATCAGTTTGAGATGTCAGACTTAGGAGAACTCAACTATTTTCTAAGGTTGGAAGTCTATCAAAGCAAGGATGACATATTTCTGAGTCCAGGGAAATTTGCAAGAGAGATACTTAAGAAATTCAAAATGCTCGAATGTAAGTCAATGGATACTCCATTAATGACTAATGTTAAACTGAGCAGGGAAGATGAAACTGGAAAAGAAGAGGGATATAATTACAGAAGCCTTATTGAAAGTATCCTATATGTAGCAGGTAGCAAACCAGACTTAATGTTTGCTATCAGTATACTGTCCAGATTCATGCAAAGTCTTAATACCAGTCACTCATTGGCTGGAAAAAGGGTATTGAGATATCTAAAAGGTATAATGGATTTTGGTATCTGGTATAAAGCTGGAAAACAGGTTGAATTGCAAGGTTTTGTGGACAGCGATTGGGCAGGATGCACAGAAGACATGAAAAGCACAGGTGGATTCTGTTTCTCACTTGGTTCAGGTATGTTCTGTTGGAATTCCAAGAAGCAGCAAGTAGTTACTTAGTCTACAGCTGAAGCAGAGTACATTGCTGCTTCAGCTGCTATTAATCAAGCTGTGTGGCTAAGAAAGATCTTGTCTGACCTTAGGTTAAAGCAAGAAATGGCTACTGTCATTCATAGTGAATTGCCATTGTAGAAAATCCTGTGCATCACAGCAAGACTAAGCACATTCTAGTTAAGTTTCATGTTGTTAGGGAAGCAGAGAAAAAGAAAGAAGTTAAGTTGGTGCATTGCAATTCAGAATTTCAAATCGCTGATATCCTAACCAAGGCCCTTCCTAAGTCTAAATTTGAGTTCTTCAGGAAATTAATGGGGGTTTCTTCCAAAAGCTTCAAGGAAGAGTGTTAGAATTACTAAAGCTTTTGGGTTTAGTTTGTCACGTGGAGAAGGTGAAGTTGTCATATGATGTTGTGTTGACTTTGCCTTAGTTATTGTACTTTATTTTTGTATGTGTTGCTTTACTTTTTGCTATGTCAATTGGTAGTTTTCCTTTTGCATGTATGCTGCTCTTACTAGTCTATGTTATGCTTCCTAGTCTGTAAAAGTAAGAGCTATGGTCTTTGAACATATATTTTGATTGCATTGTGAATGGCTTGATTATTCTGCCATTTCCTGAAGTTCTGTGTGTTTCTTTTACTCTTGTTAAGTTTCAAAGTCATTTTCACTAACAGAAGAGTCGTTTTAGACATGAACCTTCGAGCATTTGTTGGTACTCAAGGCGAATAAGAAATCTTGTTAAATTCAACCTGCTATAATGATTCCCAGTCCCCACTCCAACTCTCAATGAAATTGATTCATTCCAGAGAACACTTCAAAGCAAATAAGTAAATACAAATAAAAAGTGGCTCTGGGCAACTCTGTCAAGAAATTGGGTTTACGTAGTCGGCATTTTACTTGACCGCACGCTGCAAATATCTAGAACAGTCTAAGCAAGTTAAGATTGCAAATACTTAGCTGAACAAATAAATATCTAGTACATACAAATAACAAGTTAATGCAACGGCATTTAGATGTCTACATGGTACCAATCTAACGTTTTCTAGTATCCTAACAGCACAAAGGACAGGATCCAGAGTAATTTCCAAGCCCAAAAGGTTAATCAAGGAGCATAACACAAATGGCTCCCTCTAGGTGACCATAACTGGAAGTTCTGAAAAAATATGTATGCGTGGCAGATTCCACTGATTAAGGAAATTTTACAAGACCAAACCAACAATACTTGCAACTACTTGCCCCACAGAAGGAAAGAAAAGTCAACCAGTGAAAGGTTGAATGTCATAGTATGTTGGTTCCAAACTATGTCTACTCATTTAAAGGCAAAGAATGAAGAATGCA
The DNA here is from genome assembly GCA_034509205.1 of Ceratonia siliqua. Classification (NCBI taxonomy): domain Eukaryota; kingdom Viridiplantae; phylum Streptophyta; class Magnoliopsida; order Fabales; family Fabaceae; genus Ceratonia; species Ceratonia siliqua. Next base: position 13,187,123 of record JASKGM010000013.1, on the reverse strand, counting down.
AAATGATATCTCTCATGGGATAGCAACAAAGCAGTTACAGTTTTAAATACTCCCAACTGCAAACGAAGCCTTAACCCAAAGCTAACCGGTTTATGCATGCCAGTCGTAGAGCTCTTTATGGAAACAAAGAAGTGAAAGCTGATATACGCATAAAGACGATAGTGGTGTCTTAAGCAAAAGGGAAGAAAACAATGGATTGTCACTAAAGTGTAGCAATTCCATTGAAAATTTTAATCACTAGAGATAGAATTTGATACTCAATCTTCTGGCAAATAATATAGACATGACACCAACATCCGTACAAAAACATCCATATCAACATGGTATGGTATCATAATGGACACTCAGATATATCCAACTTCGTATAAGCTAATGGTTTTGACAGCCTGTTAGGAAAGTGACTTGTGATTTGTGACTACAATTATCAATTTAATTATGCCTCATCTTCTTTCCCATATATAGAACCAATGAAAATGACGATGGTTATCCTTATCAAAATTATTACACAGCTAAAAATCCCGCAGAAGGATGATATTCGATGGCTTAATGCTTGACTTAGCAGACCACAACGCTTCAAACGTTGCAGCAGGCTAAAGAAGGCTCAGATCAAATATCTTCTAGAATATGCTTTATAAGAATCAAATTAAAGGTGTCATGACATGAGCTTTTCCATAATTTTTCACTCCTCTCTTATCTTCATCTCGTCCGGACTTACCCTGAGTGAGCTTTATCTAGGATCTGAACAATCAGCATCAAATTTTCAAGCATATGAAGATTGAAAATGATACTTATACAGCATTTCTATACAAGGTTAATAATTAAATACGTGAAATAAGAAAATTTTCTCATATATGATGATAAATTGATAAAGAAAAGAAACACAGATGCATTATTAACGCACTACGTAAGGTCTGACAACGAACAAAAACTTCCAACTCTATTTTCTCTACAGTTACCAGTTACCACTGTTTGGCTCATGTTATCCAAGTAATGACATCACTGCTTTACCAAGACTAATAACAATGCACAAATAAACTTATCAATGACCCTTCTTATAATTTTCTAGATTTAAAAGAGATTGGAAAAGAACAAAATTATGCTTCTTCTTCTATAGTCATTTTAAACCATATATGTTGTAAACAAATTTAATTTAGAAACTTGAAATTCAGTATTTATTGGTTAATTCGAGAAATAAAAGAACACGAGTTTTAATGGAATATATTGGCAAATCTGAAGAACCACAAGTAACACCTTTCGAAACTGTTCATTCAAGTCATCCAGTGAGTCAGTGTTAACTATTACTATGTCTGCTTTTCTCCTTTTTAAATCCAATAGCATATGAACATTTAGCCTGTTCCTGGCATCAGGATCAACCCAGAAACAATAGTGGGTTTTGTCAACTTGTCCATCGTGGCATCAAATAACTAGGAAAATGGAGAACAATAACATTAAACCCTTTCATTCATACAGCTTCAAAATTTTCCAACAGATTCTAGAACATAAGGAGCTAGCAATCTAGAACAAGACTGAAACTCAAAACTGATTCAAATACAATGATCTGCAACAAAGCAATTCCCAGAAAATCTCTAATGATAAATTACATGATGACTTGAATCAATGCAGCTAGCATGACTTAGGAATCACGCTGACTTAGGACTAAGAATTGATCACAAAATCAATATCCAACATATTATTATAGCCTGAGAATTATCACTGTTAAGTGACACGAGAATAATTTAATAAATTTAGGTACTATTTAAAGTGTCACATTAAATCTAATATATGTTGAATAAAAACGTGATTTGTTTTTCTTTTAAGCGTTGGTACTTAAATATACAGTTCCCACACTAATATAACAGTGTTCCTTTCACATGAAGATTCAGTCAAATTTAACTTGATTTCATTTTGATAAAGAAAAAAATAGTGGGTGGAGATACATGGAACAATAAAAAGGCAAATTCAATAGTCCCCATATGCAGAAATATCCTTATGCATAGAAAATTCAAAATTCTATACCGATTGAGCAGATGCCTCATGCCGCCTATTCGGAGCCTAGTAACTTCCATTATTTAGTAAAATTTCCTCCCCTGTAAGAACTTGTTTTCAATCCTCAGAGCATTTCTTTTTATATATCCTAAAAAAACACACAATGAAAAAGAACATGCTAACTCAGAGCAGGACAAATCATTTCACCTCAACTCAAAAGTGCTCGACCGAGCAAGATTTCGCTTCTTTTTTACTTCACCAGGTGCTCAACTGAAGTAAAAATCCCCTGAACACACAGAGAAGAAAAAGGAAGGAGAATAAAACATACACGAGCAACGACGTCTGCATCGACAATCGGAATGCCATGGGGTTTGAACAGATTCGAACCAATGCTCTTCTCAGATGCAATTGAGCCTTAAGTGTTTGCCTTCCAACGGCAGAGAACCATTGAACGAAGGCAGAGTGAATCGTTGGACTCACCGGTGCTACGGTCTGACCAGGACTCGATTCCCCTGAAGCACACTGTGGAGATTGTTTACAAAATTCGATACTAAGTAATAACTGATCTCTGTTTCTTAGATGTGGACAAAATTTGATAGCCATCAAAATGTTCTAGCTTTCTGGTGAACACCGATACTTGCCTATGACCATGATTTCAAGAATTAATTTTCCCAAAAATTTGAACTGGTAAATGGTAAAAAAATAGTCAAAAATAATTTTAAAATAGCAAAAACCAAATTCCTAGTCATTTATTTACCTTAACATATCATATCAAACTAGAATAATTTTATTAATATTTTACAATACGAGAACCACTGCGCCTAGAAATACAGAAGCAGTTGGCAAAGCACTGCTTTGAAGTTACAAGTTGAGATATCAACTAAATCTTTGATATCACTATAAAACATTTATTTCCATCACAATACAACCTGGAAAGTGAAAACGGGAAACATAACTAGAAGATTTCTAGATTCTAGCAATCTTCAAACTTTCAGAGACCACCCAACAACAACAACAACAATAACCTGCAATGGCTTCCTCCTTATTTTTCATTTTTCATGGCAACGACCTTAGAGCAAGCCGGTCTTGCTGTGATATCAGCTACCCATGCACTAACACGGGGGCGTGATTCGAACAGCTTCTTGGACTGTGTGTTCATTAAGTATAGAATAGTGGGGAGGTGATGCAGGTCTGCCAAGGTAAAGCAGTCATCTGCCAAGTATTTGGACTGAGACAATCTTTTCTCATAGACATCAAGGACAATACCCAGCTTGGCTTCATTCTCTTCCACCACTGCTGGATCTGTAGGAATTCCAAACAAGGCCTTAGTCGCCAGCTCCCAAACAAGTTTTGAAGCTGGCTGATCATAGTGTTGGCTCTCCACTTCCAGCCACACCCCCGTAAGCGCCATCTTCTTGGGGTCTCTGATAATCAGCTGGGTACCCTTATCAGTATACTGGTGGACAATGTATTGGGTGATGGCCCTTGATTCTGCGTATTTCAATAAAGGTTGGTTCAAAATTCCTACAAATACAGAATAAGTTATTTATGTTGGAGATTCTATCTTAATTACCAAAGAGCTTGAGATCTCCATCTTCAAAGGCTGGAACTTGACCAAATGGCTGCACCAGAAAGAAAGTTAGTTAGAATTGGGTGGAACAAGAGAAGATCGGAGCATTATGCTGTATTGCTTACATTAAGCGAAATGAAGGGTTCCTTTTTGTGTTCCCCGTTTTTCAAATCAATGGGAACAAACTCAAACTCAAGCTGTTTCTCGTAGAGGCAAGCAGTAACTCGCATGGTGGCTGTTGAGAAGGGGCTTCCGTGAACTTTAATTGCTGCCATGACTCGCAGGAATATTGTCTGACTGAGTGAAATAGGAAAGATGAACAGCAGATAACTATGATTTCAAGAGGTGATGCTATATGATAAGAATGAAGAGGTGGAGGGCGACTCCATTCTCTAATAATGAAAAGCTTTTTGAGTAATCGAACGGACTAGAAGCACCTCTAGATTAGTGCTTCGAGAACCTCTGGATACATTATTATTTGGCCAACTTTATAAAAAGTTCAAAAAGAGTTTTTTTTTTATATAAAAACTATATTAAAATAAGTTAAAAATAATTTCATATGATGAAAGCTATTTATAATTATATTATTCACCAGATTTTTAATGTCTTAATTGAGAAATGAGGGAGTATGGAATTAGAAAAGGAACAAGTTATAACATAAATGCTTAGTTGAGAAAAGATAATAATATTTGATGGATGATTCCAGAAGCGCGCATGCGACCGTCCCACATTCATAAAGAAATGCTTGGGTTATGGCACGTCGTAGGAAGTACTGACAAAGTGAAGATCATTTCATTATTGTATTTTTGGGACAGTTTTAGGTTTTTTTAGCTCATTTTTTATATTTTAAAAATATGATTTTTTTTTATTAAATTTATATTACAAAATTTTAACTAAAAACTATATCAACATAAAATCAGTCTACTCTCAATAAGAATACTAAACCTTTTTCTATAAACAAGTTTGTGATGTTGAACTGGTTTGATTAATAAATAGGTTGTTTGAGTTTCCCTTGTTTAATTAAATTTAAACTTAACTTATTTAATTAAATAAAAATTCAAGCTCAATTCATTTAATATGGTTTAGATTATATAAATATGTTAAATTGACAAGATAAATTTATTTAAACTTAATAAACAAATTAAATAAGTTAAATGAGTTTGAGATCTTACATAAAAAATATATAGTTTTTTTTTAAATGAGTCATTCAGAAATTAAAACGATTTAAACATCAAAATTTTAAGTTCAAATCATTTAATTAAATAAATTTTGTTTCATTAATAAACGAATTGAACTAAACCAAATTTTTAATTTTTATACAGATCAAACTTAAACTGTTGACAGTTCAATTCGTCTACGGCCGTAATGAGAGTAACCAATGCATCTTTCATTACAAGCACATTTTACATTTCCTCGGGCTGAATGGATTATACAATTTTCTTCTTTATTTTTTTCAAGAGGATATATTTCTAAAAAAGTGGGCTGGACCCAAAATATTAACGCATCAAACACAGGGAAATAAGAAGTGGGCTGGCCCCAAAACAACATGCAGTGCGAGAGAGGAGAGATTCTTAACGTAGGTATGTATGTTTTGACTCCTAATCTATGAGGCAGCTTTATTAATCATAGAATCATTCAAAAATCAAAAGGTTCAAGCTGAACCAATTCTTCGAGTTGGTGAGGTTTAAGTTAATTACAATGCCACTTTGTACTACGTTTACATGGAGAATTAAGAGATATGTTGCCTCTATTATTGTTTTTAATTTTTTTTATATAAAGTTATATTTTTATTAGTGAATTATGTATAAATTTTCTTCTCGCCTTGCTTAGAGGTTGTGTTCGGAAGTGTGTGCTTGTCTCATAAACTCTTATTGATTAGTTTGTTATTTAAAGTATCATGGTATAGTCTTTTGGAACTTCTGACTCATGTGGCTATTAATATAATTTGTTTTTATATATTTTTTCATCAATGAATGTCAAAAGAAAAAAATTACAGTGGCACTTCAAAAACGTCAATGGGAAAGAGGGCAAAATGTTTTTCATTTGAGAAGTTTAAGATAAAAGACAGACAATAGGAAGATTTTCTGAAAGTAGTAATTGAAGGCCTAAAACTTAAAAGCCTCATTTCTGACCAAAAGTCAAACCATCCACAAGCTTCTTGAAAGAATGCCTAGAAGAGATATCCTCCCACCAAGCCTTAACATGAGGACGATCATGTATCATGGAAGCACAAGGAGTTTTCATAAAGTAGTGAGTGTTAGTGATGTGGTTGAGGTCAGCAAGGCTAAAAAAATTCCCAGCAAGGTACTTGCTGCTGCTCAGCTTGACCTCGTACACATCAAGCACATTCTTCACCTTCTCAACATTGGCTTCAATCACTGACTGGTTGGGTTCTTTGCCTTGGAAAGGAGCCACAAAGTATTCGTAGATAATGGGTGAGATTGCTGGGTCATAGGACTGTGACTCCACCTCTGCCCACACCTTCACCAATGCAGCTTCTTTGGGGTCAATCTGCCTAATCAGATCAGGCCCTCTTTCCTTGAATTTTTCTGCCACGTATGCTGTGATAGCCCTGGACTCTGTTGGCCACAGAAACATGAAGATATCAATATAATTTCCAAAACATATATATTTCGCCATTTTCTTTTCTGACTTTTAGATTAATTGGCAAAAACACGTACAATTAAGGGAAGGGAAGCAAGTCAGTTATTATAATAGCTAGCTAACTAAACACAGTAACAAATGGGACATGCATTTGGGGGTTTGGATTAGGCTATGGTTAACTGACAGAGAAGAGTGAAAGCATACCAAAGAGAGTGAGATCATCAGCTTCAAGTACCGGAATCAGACCAAAGGGCTGCATGTATAAAGAGGGAACTATTGAAAATAAGAGACTCCGATATGAGTAAGCAAGGAAAAGCATAATGAATTATTACAAGTGCTTACGTTCTTTGAGAGAAAAGGAGGCTGCTTGTGCTCTCCGGCGAAGACATTGACTGGAACTAGTTCAAAATCCACCTCTTTCTCATGGAGACAGACCATGGCACGGGTAGTATTTGTGGACATTGCCAGACCATAAAGCTTGATCGCCATTTTCTCAGAGATAGAGAGAGCAGAAGACGGAAATTGAGAGATGCTATGACTATGGGCTATGGCTGTGAGACAGAGAGATGCATGAAGGTCCTTTTATAAAGGGTAAACAAAAACAATAGTTGTGTCCTGCCCTTGGCACAGAGAGTCTGATTTTACCGTGGGGGAAAAGACTTGAGTTTGTCGGTTAGCCATACCATGCCAAAAAGTTTCACCTAAATATTTGCATGAAATCAAGGTGAAAAGTGAAAACCCAACTCTAAGAATTTTGACATGATGTTGTCAGATGTGGCCCGCCAAATTTGCTTTCATAGCAATTGCATTATAATATTGTTATATAGTGATAATATAATTGTAAGATTTTATCTAAATTTAAAAAAGATAACGAACAACAAAAATACCATAACACTTGTAACAAAGTAGAGACGCCAGCATTTTCCAAATGGATGGTACCATTTAAGCTAATATATTAATCATTGAGTTTTTCTAAATTGAAGAGGGAAAATTTAAACTGACACTGTGTATCGGATGAGATTATTGCAGAAGGTCTCGCCTGGAACCCGGTCAGATGTCCATACATTTGAAAAATGGGCAACTTGTTATAAGGTCAGTGGACTCTATGCCCTGTTAAATTCAGATGCATCGAAAAGGTAAAATTGCTATTTTTTTTATAGCATAGGAAATATAAATCATGGTTTTAAAGCTGGAGATTAAATAAAATAAGACCCATCTCAAAAAAGAAGAGATTAAATAAAATGCGATATATATGAATGATAATGCAGAACAAAAAGATGAAACTTTCCAATTAATAAAAAAATGCTGATGCGATCCAGTCAAACACAATTTTCAGAGCATAATTTCAAGAAAAAATCATACGGCAGCATAATCAAGAGATTCCTCCCTTGTAACTTTCAGAGAATAATTTTTTTTTTTTCCCGGTGACATAGGATGGCAACTTAGCAAGTATGGTACTTAAGAAACAACCAACATATTATTGCAGTAAAAAAAAACCACCGATTAATGATTTTTACCACTTGACAGAGTTCTTAAAATTATATCATAAATTCGACAGGTGAAAGATGTATGGTTCTCTCGGAAGAGAGACAGAAACATTTAAGTTTAATATAGCACCAAGGGTTAAGCGAAATGCATACCAGCGGTCCAGCATTAAGGTAAGGAATCTGAGGATCGATAGTGGTAAACCAAATAGTGCATTTCAATAATATACATTTTCCATCTTCCATTGAAAATAATTATATTGATTTAATTATAATGATAAATCAATGGATCCGCATGTACTGAATTCTTTCCTCTTTCCTTTCAGATACGCCAAAGAAGGCTAGAATGCCAACAAGCTTCTATTATTGAATTCTCAACCCAAGAGTACAGTACCCATTTTGGTAACGGCCGGTGACAAAGTCAGTGAATGCTAAAATGTTACAAACAAATGATATTGCAAGGATTTATCCACCATATTGAATATTTATTATGAAAAATAACCAATAAACCGACAAGGTCGACCCAAATTTATCAGTCAACGTTACTTCAACCTATGTGTATTAATATTGTATTTATTTACATTATTGAGTGGAACTAACCCTAACTCTAGGCTGAAAAGCCAAGTATGAATGACATTCAGGCTTTCATCTCATATAGTCTCACAAGGCTCTCCCTGGCTTTTAAAAGTCATGATAATTTACAATGGAAGCAACAAGGTCGACCCTAAGTTATGGGTCACCGCTACTTCAACCTACATGTATTAGATATTGAATCCATTTACATTATTGAGTAGAACTATCCCTAACTTTAGGCTGAAATGCCAACACTGAAATATCATTTAAGCTTTCATCTCATCTAGTCCCAGAAGGCTGTCTCTGCCTCCTCTGGCTTTAAAATATTATGATATTCCCGCTGAGTCATCTCACCACCATGCACTGGGTCAAATTGACACCGGTAGAAGCTGCAAAAAACAGTCAACTGCGTATAATTAACATTGTTACGACATAAATGTCCTCTCAACCATTTCAAATATGGAATACAGAAGAAAAACGCTATTATATAAAAAGAAAGGTTCAGTGCAAACCTAAAATGACAAAAACGATAGCTACCTTCTCCACTAAAATTATTGAGTGTTACCAAATTTTAGAAAACACCAGTTTATGATATGAACTCTCTCCAAAAGTCAATTCAAGAATACTTAGAGTGTAGACTGGATTAAATTATTAACCTCAAAACCTACAATATCTAAGTTATCAGCAACAGCCAACATAAGATTGCATTTTAGCATTTTTCTCAAATCTTACCTTCCATCCATGCCAAGAATTATGACTGTATCCTTTTGGTGACCAAATGCAACTGTGTAATGAGAGCCCTCATGTAAGTGAAACTGAGCAACTGACCATTCTGAATTAAAATACTTGGGTAACACTCCTGTAAGTGCAAATTAACAGAGTTGCCAAGGAAAAAGAGAATCAGTCATTTTATCTTTGTAACTAATCCAAATACCGTATGAAATAAATAAATCAATCAATAAACGGAAACCATAGAGCACTCCAAATATATTCAAACAATATTAGGCCTGGAATAATTAAAATTGAGAAATTAAGGGTAAACTCCAAAAACTGTGGGAAAACAGTTAGTATATGTGGCTGTCAAACTCAGACACGATCGCATGAAGTTACAAGAAAGTCGTCTTTTATCATTAATGTGGCTAACAAACCATGCCAAATTAGCAATCATTCCAAATCTTCTATTTCCAATAGCGTAATTAGTTCCCTTTTTTTCATTCAAATTACATTCCTTGGAGAAAGTCGATGTGGCAGATGACTATGCCCTGAGTGCTTGTATAGCTATCCATAGAAGAGCTCCACAATCACCTCCTGAGGCCAAAATCCATTTTGGAAGAAAAAAGAGTGAGTCTAGTTTGGGTATCTTTAGAAACTGCTTTTGCACAGAATCCAAAGTCCCCAAAATCACTATTCCTCCTTAATGGAGAAGCACCAAAGAATTGCTACTCCGTTGCAAAATCTGATTTTGACAATTAAATGACATAAATGTAAGTGTCGTATTAGCTATGTATAACATCAAAGTTTTCTATTACAATTTATTTCCAAACGTTCCACTTAAATTAATATATTTCCATACTTTCAATAATTTGACAACATAAAGTGATTAAGGGCCCGTTTGGGTCCTGCTTTTTTAGGAAAAAAGCTGCTTTTTTTTTTAAAAAAATACTTTTGATCAAAAGTGGGGTTTGTCACTAGCTTTTAGGTAGAAGTGTTTTTTGTTAAAAAAAACTGAAAAATAACTATTTTTAAAAGTTCATTTTTCTAACTTTTAGCTAAAAATATTTTTGAATGTAAGAGAGAGAAAATTTTAATGTCAAAAATACTTATACACTAATAATATTTTATAATTTTAAATTTAATTTTAACAAAAAAATTAATTTTTAAAATTGAAATATTATAAAAAAATATTTTTACATGTCTTTTTCAGTAATTTTATCTGCACAAAAGTACTTCTACATTTTTATATCAAAACAACACAAATATGTTTTTTTCACTAAAATCACTTCTATGTAACTACATCCAAATACCAAATACCTACTTTTTTTAAAATTAACATTTCTATTTAAAGCAACTACTAAAAAGCAGAAACCCATCCAAACACCCACTAAACCAGACAATACCAATACAAAAACAATTTCACTCACTGCACTTTTCATATAAAAAGATAACATAAACCTGATTTTTACAAAATCAATTCTTGAAATAGTGATTCTCTCTAAAAAAAACAACTGCACCAACAGATTTTAACAGTTAACTAAAAATTCTGGCGTTTGATCATCTATTAGTATCTTAAAATTCCAACTGCACCACAGGCACATCAAATAGAACAGTCCCAGCAAATTATAGAAAATATTTTAATCAAAATTTAACAAAATCCAACAAAGCATCTTAGTTATCAATAAAATGACAAGTAGATCAGGTATAATAACAGCAAATGAAAATACATGAATGAGTGTTTACCTATGAATTTAATGAATGTGAGAGGTGAGCCTGGCAACATCAAAATTTGATGTACTCTGTGATTTTTCATGCTCGGGAGGACTAGAATTAGCCTTGAGGTTGAAAACATGGACAGTACCCTTGTCACTTGAGACTGCTAACCACTGAGCCGCAGAAGAGAATGCCAAACTATAGATCACTGCAGCATTTGAACCCCTTCTTACCTAAATTCGATATCAAATAAGTTTATTCATCAATACCAAAACGACTGTAATGCTTATACTAAATTCAAGCTTCAAAACGAGAAAAATAACCTACACCGCTGACCACCCTGCCAATATGCTATATGATATGGAAAAGAATGATTGAATCTGTGTCAGTCCAAATTATGAGTAACATAATGCAGTTGAATAGTACCGGCTAAAAGCATATTGGGTTTCGCTGCCAACAAATCATGCGAATATCTAAGAGTACAAAAAGTAATCCCATCCAAGTTAAAAGACTTCATCTTCAATAACACCAAAAAAAAAAAAAAAAAAAAAAAAAAAAAAAATATATATATATATATATATATATATATAAATGGACTTAAAAAAATACCACATACTTCTTGAAGAAGCGTGCTATTAGCCGTATCAAAAATCCGAATCAGAGTACCCTTGGTGCTGGCGATGGCGAGTATTTGCCCATCAAGTGTGAGAACGAAACAGCTATTCTTGAATCATGAGCCGAAATGAATTTGGTTTTTTCTGTGCATAATGCTCAACTCGAATCTGACCCTCATGCAAACCCGGGAATGCCAACACCAGAGAATCAGCCAATTGCGAAACTGCGCAGAGCCCCTTCACGTTTGCAATGGTCTCAATCTGATGAAGTAACTTAAGGTCAAAGAAATTATACACGAATGTCTTCTGCTCAACAACTACAACTATTCGGTCTCGTTGAAGCCGGACACCACGCACAGCAGCTCGAAACGAAAGCTCACCAATGTACCTGCCCTGATGATCGTCCCAGATCATCACTCCCTTACCAGTGCCAGTAAATTACAGCGAAAGAGCATGTCTACGTGGGCAATTCCACCACTACTGCCACCGCCTCCATCAAACTCTCTGCGGAAGAGCTCCCGGAATGGATCGCAATTGCAGATACGGAAGCCGTTGTCTGTGGCGGCGGCGAAGCAAGCTAGGTCTTGATTGAAAGAGAGTTGAAGCAGAGAAGGAGGGGTCGTCGGAGCAGGCGGCTCCGGTGAAATGTTGGGAGAATTTTGATTAGAGCAGGAGTCATTGGGAACGTCGTGATGGTGAGGTAGCGTTGATTGGCAAGGTATTATGGAATCCAAGTCGAGAGTTTGAGATTGGTCTGCGTGAAATTTAGGACTTAGATCAGAGTTAGGGTTAGGGTTTGGCCAAGGAGGTGAACAGCAAGAAGGAGGGTGGACATGGAAGACGCAGTTCTGAAAGATTAATGACTTCGAGTGTGTTTGGTTCTCTTGAGAAAGGATTCTGAATTTTGTCTGTATCTTTTTTAGCTGTTTAGATTTTCTTCCTCATAAAATTAAAAAATTATGATTACTTTTTTCGAAAGAGAGTTATTTTTTTTTGGGCATTTGCTATCCTTTCTGGTTGGGTTGTAGGATAATTTTAATAATTTTTTTAAATTTTTATTTAATATTTTTTATTTAATAAAATTAATTAATTATATATTTATATGATATATTTTTATTAAAATTTTTTGAAATATTTTTATATTTTTTTTAAAATGTTGTAAGTTACAAATAAATAGTAAAAAAAATTATAGATAAATAGTAAAAAAATTTAAAAAATTTAAAAAAAATTTAAAAATATCTTAAAAAATTTTTAAAAAAATATATGAGATAAAAAAAACTTAATTACTTTTAAAAAATAAAAAAAATTTAAGAAAAAAAATTTTAAAAATAAAAAAAAATAAAAATAAGAAGAAGACGGTAGCTTAATTCCCCTTTTTTTTTTTACAATTTTATTTCGATCATAATACATCTATTCTACTATAATATTATAATTATAAAATTTAAATTTAATTAAATATTTTTTAATATAATTATATTTTTTATTAAATTAGTTTTTATTATAATTATTGTTTTATTTTAAAAATTATTATTTTTAATTATATATTTATTTTATTATTTTTAAAATAAATATATAATTTTATTTTATTAAAATTATTAATTTTAAATTTTTTATATATCTTTTTTAATAATTTTATCAATTAAATTTTTTTATAATTTTATAATTAAAATTTTTTTAATTTAAAAACTATTTGTATTATTGTATAAATGTAAAATAATTTTTTATTATATTAAAATATCTTTTTTTAAATTAATTTTTTATTTTACAAAATCTATTTTTTTAAGAATATCTAAACGTGTCTTAAACGAGACTTTCGCAGGTTAGCTCCGGGAAAAAGTAGCTCCTGGAGTATTAATACTAAATGAGAGATAGAAATCACCCCACTTAGGTAATATTGTTACGAGTAGCATAAAAATTTCCTCGAAAATATGATATTAATGGGAGTAATACAAGGGAGTGTAAATTTGAATATTCACTGATTATAGGTGGGAAAACCTACAAATAAATATGAGCTGGATGTTTTTTTTTTTTATGTTCTATAACATAAACTTAAGAATTAATTCAATCGAATTGTTTTCAGAAATATCTTATATTTAATAATGATCTTTAATATTTTTTATATCATTTAATATAGTATTTTATAATTATCCAATACATTGAAAAGAATTAAGTTTTATAAGATAGTTTTAAAATATATATATAACTTCTAAAATATATATATATAACTTCATATATTCTGCCATTCAAAAGTGTATACTATTTCCATTGTCAAACTAAAAGCTAGAAATTTTGTTAATTCAGATCAGTATTTTGGAATCATACAACAACCTTCATAACATCGGAATTGCGGGTACAAAACTACACATCCAATGCATTTCCCTTACTACTCTTTTAGATGTTATACACTCTACACAACATAAGCAAAAGCCACGAGAAAAAGGAAACGGAAAGAAGAGAGTAAGAAATGGTTGTTAGTCCTACTAATATGGACCAAAGCACCCAATTCATGAACTCATCCAGGAAAAACTGAACTGCTTGAGTAACTTGTCGATAATCTCCTCAAGAGTACATCAAACTGGTTACGGAATCTCACAGAAATATGTGCTCAAGATGATAATATCATTTCCCACTTCAATTTCCTTCCTGTCCAAGAATCAGAACTAAAGGTCAAAGAAAGAGATCAAGCAGGCTTTAAGCACCTGCTTGTAGCCCGTTGTGGTTAGTTTAAGGGGCTACCAGAATCTCCCATATGTATGGAGAGGTCGCACCCGCTATTTGAACCACCATTAAATCTTAAGAAGGGTGGAGTATGGAAGTGGTCCATAAAGTCCATATGATCGGACCAACTTTAACAAAAGTCAACTTTTGTTGAAGTTAGAGATGGTCGGCTCCACTTAAGTTACTAGTCTAGCCCACTTGGACTCTCATCTCCACTCACTGCTTTATTTGGCTAGGGGGCGACCTCCCCAAGATTTGAACACCCTTCCTTTTAGATTCATGACCACCAGGATCTCCCATAAATCAAGTGGTAGGGAGTTCAAATCTTGGGAAGGTCGCCCTTCTACCATCAAACCCAAAGAAGGGTGAAGCATGAGAGTGTTCTATGAAGCCCAAGTAGGTGGACCAACTTTAACACTTTTGTTAAAGTTGGTCCATCTTCTTCGGGTTTTATGGACCACCCTCTTACTTAACTGTAATTTGTAAGGGCCGACATCCTCAGTGGCCACTTGAGCTAACCAAGTTATTAGCTCAAGTGGCCACTAGGATCAACACAATATCAAGTGGTAGGGTGTTTGAATCCTGGGAAGGTCGCCCTCACACCCAAAATAAGTAAAAATGGGTGGTCCGATAAACCTAAAAAGGGTTACAAACTTTAACAAAAAGTCAACTTTTGTTAAGTTGGAGATGGTCGGCCCTACCTGGGTTACCAATCTGGCCCACTTGGATTCTCATATCCACTATTCGCTTTATTTGTCTAGGGGGCGACCTCCCCAAGATTCGAACACCATTCTTTTTGGATACATGTCTATCCTGGTAGCCACTTGAGTTAACCATGTGATTTGCTCTAGTAACCACCAAGATAGACACAAAATCAAGTGATAGTGTTCGAATTCCTAAGGAAGTCGCCCCCGCTACCATTAAAACCCAAAGAAGGGTGGAACATGGGGGTGTTGAAGTTGGTTCGCCTGCTTGGGCTTCATGGATCACTCCCATGCTCTACCCTTCTTTGGGTTTAATGGTAGTGGGGTTTTTCCAGGATTCAAACTCCCTACCACTTAGTTTATTGGGGATCCTGGTGGCCACTTGAACTAACAAGTGACCACCAGTATAGATTATAAACCAAGTGTGCATGAGTTCAAATCCTAAGGAGGTCGCCCTCCTACCCAATAATGGGTAAGCAAGAGGGTGGTCCATGAAATCCAAAAAAGGTGGACCAACTTTAATAGGAATCTGCATAAGAGACTTAGATTTTACAATCTTACCACGGAGGGTGAATACGGATTAAGTTTCCAACTTCAAGGTCAACATTGTCACAAACCCTTTGACTAAAGATGATCGTCCTTTCACTGTCACTATACACTATTCCTTTGGAGTTATCTGGCAACAGAAATTCCTGCAAGAACAACAATGCACCTTCAATCAATTTTTAACCAATGAAGTGTATATGTAAAATGTAGGTGAATGTTTATTGCAAGCAACAAGATCATCTCATTCAAGGAGTACAGGTCGTAGAATATAAAATTAACCGGATTAAACAGCAAATGTTGGATTTTACAGCAGACCATCATGGGCCTACACCTCTGAAAGCAACATGTTCATATATGTAATCACGCAGCACACAGTCATGCCAAATAAACAAATTTCCTTTAAGAGCAGCTTGTAATCAATTTCTTATGTCAAAGTGTCTAATGAACTTTGAAGGTAAATTTTGAGTTCTTTTGTTGACTAATCACTGTCAGATTGCTCATGCATTGTTGGACAACTAAGCCTTCCCCAAGTGTGGTCACCAAGATTAGAGGCAGGATGGCGAGAACTTTGAAGGTAAATTTTGAATTCTTTTGTTGACTTTTTAAACTTGACCTCTGTGTATTTCCAAAATGAGCAACAACAAACAATCAGCTTTGCATCCAAGTATCTCGAAATGATTTTTACATCAACACAGCCAAGTCCACCTGGGGAGATATGATAAAAAGTCAAAAACATAATCCATGTTTTTAAGCCTACATAAGTACAATAACTTGTGGAATTAGGTTTGTGTAGTACTTCATGCATTACTCTATGTATCATTTAGTCCCCCCCCCCAAAAAAAGTGCTGGTTTCTGTCAAGAAAGAAGTCTGTAATGGTGTTTTACTTTTACTAATGAAAAGGGAAAATAGTAAAACTTTTACCATTTGGGCTAGCTCCACTGTGTAACTTTTTCAAGAAGTCCATGTCCCTTTCTTTTTCTTTTTGCATCACCCGCTGCAAGCTTCCAAATATTCCAGCTCTGCACAGATAGGCAGCACGACAGTACAATCAATTCAGAATTATTTTAAATTCATTTTTTCAGTTGCATGAAAAAACCAGGAAACTACTACTTGTTAGATACCCAAATAATTTAACTGCTGCAACATGAGTCCCTTCATCAGTAACACAGGAAGCACCTAGAGCTTCCTGAAACCGATCAGCCATCGTCTGCATTTTCTTTTCTGGGAAAGCAATCTTCATATTTTGATCGCTTACCTACATAAAGAAAATAAATATAGATCCAGTTCCAACAAAAAATTAGTAATAACAAGAGCAATCATAAGATGAAGAGATACCTCGTTATCACTTGATGATCCACTATCCATGGGCTCAGGGGAGTCTTCACCACTAACAATTCTGTCATGCAAGTGGGATGTACTCCTCCTTGGCAAATGCTGCACCTTTTTTCCTCTTCTTTCACTATGATGTGGCAAATCCTGGACCAAATATGGAAAAAGGGCCACTGCAGGAAATAAGTAAATAGATAGGTCAATAAGTAAGGTAAACCTTTCTAGAATTTTCACTCACCAGATCAGCCTTATCTTGAAGGTTGTCAAAAAGATCAGCCATTGAATGTGGATTAAATCCATGTGCAAGAGCTTCTACTCCAGCAGGTTCAGTCTCTAAATGTTTTCCCATTCTGTCATTGTCTTCAAGAAAACTTCCGACAGAATATGTGGAAGTCCCAGGCTGAACAGCTTCCATTGTTTGAGGCAATGTATGAATCTTGAATGACACACTATTATCATAATTGGAGATCAAAGGACCAGAGGGGTCACGTTTTTGAGACAGTAATTGCAGTGAAAATCTTGGCTTAGTTTTGCTCCAGATGCCTGCAACAGTCATCAATTTGATATATTACTGCAGATGTTAACCTTCAAAGAATCAGTTGACTGTTAATATTATTCCTGTGGTGGACACTTAAGGCTACATCCCCTAACTTATACAGAAAAGTTTTTGCTTGGGGGCACAACAACCATGTCAACCTATGCCAACATGCATCTAAAAACAACAGAAGAGTTTCCCTTCATTTGTCAAAAAGAGAGAATATTTAATGATGGTGTCCAATTTCATAGTGAAACGTGTATTTCATGAGATCCATTTTCTTTTTTACAAACATAAAAATCAAAAGAAGTAAACATGTGCAAAATATTAAGCTCATTAAAACGATACATTACTGTATTTTTATCCATATATCTGGGAGGTGCATTCTCAAGGCCAATATTTGGAGATATATTTTCCCTCACAGGTGTTACTGCAGAAACATGACAATCAGTGCTGCAAGAATTTATATGTTTGTTTAGACCTTCTACAATTATATTGGAAATTCACACAACAGAAACAAGTCACCCAAAAACTGATGCATTGTTAAATTATTTCAGGGAAACCAAGATGGCAGGACACAAAGCAGAAAATTTTAGAAGTCAATGAGCCACTTTTCCATGCTAAATATTTAGTCTTATAACCTATATATTATAACACAGCCTAGACTTAATCATCAGCCCCTGTTTACGAGAAGGGCTCTTCAGTTCAACTCCTGATTGAATATATAGCATAAAAGTGTGGGCCTTAGCCCATTGATGTGCAGAAACTATTTTATCCATCATGAAAAGTAACATGGAGACTACATTAAGCGGTGACTGGTATTGCAAAACCTACAGTCAGAGTATTGGAAAGACACAAGACACTTCAGAAATCTGATAGGCACATTATTTTAACTAGATTATTAACAGTTTTCAGTTTCTCCGGGGAATTACAAGTAAAACTATGTTCTAATCAAGAAACCTCTGAAAATTGAATCATACCATCACTAGATCTATTTTCTTTGGAGCAGGCATCATGGGATGCCGAACATGATGCGATTTCTTTGAAATGTAGCAATGCTTCAGATACTTCATTTGTGTTCAAAACTCGTTCATTCCTGATAAAACGAGGACCACACTTGTGGAGCTCTCTGGTGCCAGAGCCAATAACACATTTTGAGAAGACAGTGTTACCCTTTAGAGGAGACATAAAAGATAATATTATTTAGCAAGAGTGGTATAAGTCAAGGCAAAGCTTTTTGAATTGTTCTATCTGAATATGAGTACCTCATCTTCAAAAGTTATTTCTTCATCACTTGAGTTAGCAACTACCTCTCGTGAGAGGTGATTGAAGTTACCCTCCTCGAAGTCAGGCAATTCAACCTCATCTTCAAGAGGTGCACCTGTCGGTTCCTGATCACGGCAATGTTAGTTGTATATAAAAAGCAGTGGGAAATGTAATAGGAACCCAAATTTGGTTAAGACATGCCTCAAATGATAATGAACTGCTTCCATTCATAGCCAAGTTTCGTTTACTGGCACCTGTATTGTACTCAGAATTAATAAATGCTATTCTTGAAGTTGAAAGTTCTTGCAGAAAATTGGCAGTTAAAACTAAATATAAAAAAAAATACAACGTATAGTGTATAAATATGTGATTTTATTGACAATTAAGTTGGCATATGTCTTTTTTACAGCATATGCATTTCAAATTTGTCAGGATATGATCATGAAGGATATGAACTGAAGAAAAGTAATTATGAACAACCAGATAAAAAAGTTACAGAGAGAAAGATACTTCAGAAACCTCTTAGAAAATCCAGCCGCTCTGGAAGAGGCAACTCTTCCTATAAAAAATGCAAGGATGATTAGAATAATTATGCTTAGATTATAAATATGGTAAAGCATGACATGGTAGATAAAAAATAAAAATAGAAATCATATGATAGTTTTATTTTTATCTGGTCATTACTGCCAGAACTTAGCACTGCGTCAATAAGTTTGAGCTTTTTGTTTCGTGCAATTGCTCCATTAACAAGATGAAGATAACATTGGAGGTAGATCAGGCCATTAAAGTGGGACGATGTCAAATTAGATAGCTAAACATATAAACTTTATTTCTACAAACAATGTAATATAAACAGTTGTTTCCGTAATTAAAGAGGTTAATGTTTGTACATTGTAGAACAACAAATTCTCCGTCTCAACCAAATGCTTCAACTACCTCTTTTCACGTTCAATAAATAAATCGAATTAAGTCGTGTTAAAAGAGATATTTCATCAAAAGCTCAAATAGTTGGACATAAAAACCACTCGAGAACAACAATTTAAAATAATATGAATTCAACGTCCAACAAAACCCATCTAATCAAAAAACAAAATGCAGTAAGCCAGAAATAATTAAGTAGACATGCATAACTGACTATGAACCTTGTTCCTCGTAGAAGCATCTAACGAAACGACATTCCCCAGGCAAACGTCGTCCAATTCTTCCTCCTCTGCCAAATTAACGAACAGATAACTGATTAGGCATGAGCATTTTTGCATAAACCCAGACTCTTGATTGCGGAAATTACCAGAAATGCTTTGATCTGAATCTGGGGTTTCCTGCAAAATAAATATTCAAGTGGCGTTAGATAGTAAGCTTCTTCTTAGTATTTCCACCGCTTGATTACGGCAAATGAAGCAGAAAAAGTAGGAGGATTCGGGGGGATGTTTACACGAATTGGATTTTGCCGCCACATTTTGGTTGTGGCGGTTGCCCGCGAAAAAGTTCCTGGCGATGGCGATGGCGATGGCGATGGCGCCGGCGACGGCGACGTTTCAAAATATGAGGAAGGAAAACGTTCCCCGGAAGATGCAATTGCCCATGGCAAAGTTTTTTTAAAAAGAAAAAATAGATTTGAAACATTTTATAAAAGAAAATTCTTAATAATTTTTTAAATTACATAAATAGATTAACATGATAAAATTTAGCAGTTTGATATGTTTTTATCTTATTTTGATGTCTTAAAGGTCATGACACTTTCAAAATCATATTTATGCTTCTTGTATTAGATTTGGCCAAAGAATATATGTTTGAAAATGTTGCACCTTGAAAGTTTCTTTCAAGTTTCAACAATTTATCCTAATAGTAATAAAATCAATTAATTAGTAAGATTCTTCAAATTCAGTTCAACGTTATAATAAAAATCAATAATCATATTTCTTTGATGATAAACTCTTAGATTCGATATCCATTCTCGTGAACAGTGGGATATTCAATCCAAGAGCATTACTGATTTCATAAATTTACTAAAATTAATCAATCATGGCAAGTATATTTATTTTTAATAAACATTAATATTAATATTTTCAAAAATGACATGACGGTGAGGTGGAGAACCCTTGTGCAAATTACATAAATTACTAAATTAAGTTATAAGTGCAAGAAATTTTATTCCCATAAATCTTAAAATCTTTAATTTTCATAATCAAATAATATATAGCGGAAGTAAATAATTAATATATTAAAAAATTAATTTCTCTCCTTTATTCATTCTCTTCCCATTTATTAAAGTAATAGAGGCTAATACACATATATAGAATAGAGAGAATCAAATTTTCTTATAACTCTAAAAGCCCGCTTTCCATCAAAGTGGAGCCCAATAAGAAAAATACTTCTATTTGACTCATAAAATTACTAAAATAGATTAATATACCTTATCATATAATTATGATAAATCAACTAAGTCATTTGTATCACAAATAAAATATTCTTACATTCTTCCACTTTGTCCATATGATAATATTGATTATTAAAGATAAGGTAAACATAATTTGCACAAAAATCAATATATTCTTATATCTGAACATAGCTATCATAATATCATAATCAAACAGTCCGCTAACATGAGTCATGGCGGTTGTATATCATAAGACAACATAGTCCTAGTATACTATTTAATTCTGATCCAAAAGGAGTAGTACACATAATGTCCAACATCTTATTAACATAAAAGTATGTACATAAAGGAAAACAACATATATGTCAGAAACATCATTAATAAGATCTCAAAAGTGTTTTATAAATAAACACAAAGTGATCCAAAATCAGAAATCAAATATTAACACCAAGACTCATTCTGTTAACATGTTCCTTACATGTCTTTGGTGGTAACCACTTCGTAAGAGGATCAGCAACCATGAGCAGTACGAATATGCTCTATAGACTCTCTTTATTTCTGAACTTACTCCTTAACGGCGAAATACTTAAGTTCCATATGCTTAGCACCATTAAAGTAGTTGTCGTTTTTGGATAAAAAGATAGCTGTCGTATTATGATAATGAATTCTCAGCGACTTGGTAATGATGTCGACAATTTCAAGTCATGAGATAAAGTTCCACAACTATAATCCATGAACCCTGGCCACAAAGCAAGTCACAAATTCAACTTCCATGATGGATGAAGCAGTGATAATTTGTTTGGCACTTTTCCATTATATTGCCCCTCTAGCCAAAATATCCAAAAGTTGACTTTCAATTATTAATACATCCAGCAAAATACAAATAAAAGTATCCAATCACCTATAAATGATTAGACCTCTTAAATGTGAGCACATGTTGTTTTGTTCCCTTCAGATACCTCATCACCTTCTTTGTAGCCTTTCAATGTTCATTTCCAGGATTCTTTGGTATCTCTTAACACACCAACAACAAAGCTAATGTTTGGTCTAGTGCAAGTTTGCGCATACCTCAAGCTGTCCACAATAGATGAGTAAAAAATTCCTTCCATTTGCTTACGTTTCCATGTATTCTATGAGCATTGCATAAGGCTAAATTTGTCCCATTTCTAAATAAGAGCAACATTAGCTGTGCAGTTCTCCATTTTAAATATCTCTATAACTCTTTAGATATGTTTTTTTTTGAGACAATCCTAATATACCACGTGATCGATCATGAAATATTTTTGTTCCTGTCATATAGTTTACCTCACCCATATCTTTCATCTCAAAGTTCTTAGAGAGAAATTTCTTGATTTCGTGCAATAGACCAAGATCACTACAAGTAAGCAAACAAACTTATTTAAGTCCATATATTGATATCTTTAATTTGCAAACAATATTTTCTTTTCCCTTTACTAAGAAACCTTCATGCTGGTCCATATAGACTCCTTTCTCTAAACTCCCATTCAAAAAAGTTGTTTTCACATCCATCTGGTATAGCTCCAAGTTAAAATAAGCTACGAGAACCATAATGATTCTGAGTCCTTCTTCGATACAAAAGAAAATGTCTCTTTGTAATTAATGCCTATTTTTTGAGTAAAATCTTTAACTATAAGTCTAGCTTTATGTCGTTCGATATTGCCATTTGAATCGCACTTGGTTTTGAAAACTTGCTTACAGCTAATTGCCTTAAAGCGTTTAGGCAATTCAACAAGATCCCAAACTTGGTTTTGATCCATTGATTTCAATTCTTCATTCATGGCATTGATCTATTTATCAGAATCTCTAATCTCTATGGCTTGTGAAAATGAAACCAAATTCTTATCCGTCCTAATGTCAAAATCAAATTCCTGTAGATAAACCAATTAATCATCTAAAATAGCAAGTTTCCTTTCTCTTTGAAATCTTCTTACTGCTACTTCTTACGGTTCTTTTATAAGCGGTTTAGTGATGATGATTTCATTCTAGAGTGATTGATTATTATATTGTTGTTCGACAACAAACAACAAGAGAGACAACAATATTTTCAGAAGTTGTAGGTAATGGGACATATACCCTAACTTCTTGAACAGTAACTTTGCATGCTTCATCACTCCCACTAATTTCACCTTTCTCAAGGAATCTGACATTTCATGTTTCAACAATTCTTATACTATAGTTAGGACAGTAATATCTATATACCCTTTGGATTTTTCAAGGTAACCAATGAAGTAACCATTGACTATTTTAAAATTCAACTTCTTTTCATGTGGATTATAAATCCTAGCCTCCGCTAGATAACCCTAAACATATAGGTGTCTCGAGCTCGGTTTCCATCCAGTCCATAATTCAAAATGAGCCTTTGAAATTGTTTTAAAGTCCATAATTCAAAATGAGCCTTTGAAATTGTTTTACTAGGAACCCTGCTAAGAATATAAACAGCTGTCTTAAGCGCTTCCATCCACAATGAAATAGGTAATGTAGAGTCACTCAACATACTCCTACCCATTTTCATGAAATATGGCATACCTGGCATTGTGTATTGCGTACAAATGCCATGCATTTTAAGGAGTTTAGCAAATGGACCAGGGCATTGTCCTATTCCATCATACCTTCAGTAATACTCACAGCCTCTATTTGACTTAATGACTTTTACTTTTTCGTCTAATTGTCTTTCAACCTCAGTAATATACACCTCTATGGCATGCACTGCCTGAGATTTTTCATGCAACATATAGATATAAGAGTAACGTGAGAAGTCATCTATAAAGGTGATTAAATATTTTTTTCCACCAAAAGATGGTGAGTTGAAAGGTCCACAAATGTTAGTATGGACAATTTCCAAAAGTTCTTCACGTCTCGTAGCTTATTTCTTTATGTCTTTGGTTTGCTTTCCCTTAATGTAATTCATACACACATTGAAATAAGTAAAATCTAAGTTCAAAAGAATCTCATCATTTACTAATCTCTCCATTCTTTCTCTGGATATATGACTTAGACGTTTATGCCACAATATGGAAGAATTTTCATTCTTGCACCATTTTGAAGAAAATTTTCGCATTATCAAATATAGAAAGCATTGACTTAATATTATTTGTCATAGTCATTCGCATAAACATAATGCTTAATTTGTTCAATTTCTCCCAACTCTTAAAGAAAGTATTTTCTTTCACACTGCTTGTATCAGTAAGAGTAGCCGGTTTCTCAAAATGAAGGACCAGATCTACATCCAGAACTCCAAGGTGAAACTGGAACTGCTCTCTCCAATATGAGAAATTAGTTCCTTTAAGTATCGAAACGGATGAGGCTGCTGAATGAAGCGAAACAAGAATTGACACTACAATTAAATAAATGCTCACAACATTAATGCTTTGAGTTGTAAAAAATGCATATTGATGCAACATAAAGTGGTACTACCACAATCATCCTTTGGGTTTTATATTATGATATACCAAACAATCATCTTAACTGGTGATTCTCATTCACCTAGGAATAATTAATTATATATCCGTAATTAGATAAGTTTGTTACCTTTGGGTATCAATTCCAATCTCAACTATGAACATATATTAATTACCCTATCTTAGCTGATTAATCATTTGAATGGTGGTGCATCTTTGGGCCAATCCATAATATTCAAATGACTAAAAAACATCCAAAAGTTTGCAAAGTCATTAACATAATATTAAAGATATTAAGTTTCAAAATATGACACGATGTCTATTAAACTTTCTAATTGGGTCATTTTGGTGACTACCAAACTCATCAATTATATTAACATCAATCATTATAATGATAATGCAAAAAAAATAGAATACAAGAGACATGAATTACATGTCACAGAGTGCATACCAATAATAATAAACAAATTTAAATCTTTTGTTCAAATCATAATATGAGAAAAAATAAGCAAAACAGAAAAATAATCAATTTGAAATCTTACCAACATAATTTCTCATGAGTTCCAACCTCCAAAAAGATCAAATTACAAACACATTGAATTAAAATATATATGTATATTTATATATTCATAAGCAACCCATACAATATGCATTTGAAATAAATCTATTTAGATCCATAAGCAAAAAGCACAAAAGGAAAAAACGTGGAACCCAATCATTCAATTGCTACAATAAAATCCATTATGCAAGGAAGATAAAGGATATTTAAAAAAAGACAATATTATATATATATTACCTTTATTCTTTTCTACTGTAGCATTCATTAGGAAACAAAAACCAAATGAAATATCAAGAAAAAGGCATTGGGAGTAGGCATTTTTACAAAGAA
The DNA here is from genome assembly GCA_034509205.1 of Ceratonia siliqua. Taxonomy (NCBI): domain Eukaryota; kingdom Viridiplantae; phylum Streptophyta; class Magnoliopsida; order Fabales; family Fabaceae; genus Ceratonia; species Ceratonia siliqua. Next base: position 13,162,081 of record JASKGM010000013.1, on the reverse strand, counting down.
AGACATGTAATGATGTGCAGAACCATAGCAACTTGAAGAGGCATGATAGAGAATTCTTGAATTCCTAAATAGAAAAAAAAAAGACTTTATATTTACGAACAATAACATAAAAATATATGAAAAATCATAAGTGTTTAAACCAAGCCTCTAATACTACATGTAAGAAATTTCATTCTCATAAGCCCCAGAGTCTTTAACAATCATGATTTTCACAATCAAACAATATATAATGGAAGCAAATAATTAACATACCAGAATCCATAGCAGCAACCTTTTCTTGTTCTTTGTACAAAAGCCTAGAAAACTGTTTTTTCTCCCTTGGCCCTTAGCTTTCAACATATTAAAGTGATGGAGGCTAATATACATATATATATAGGGTAGAGAGAGGACCATATTTTCTTATAACCCTAAAAGCACACTTTCCATCAAAGTAAAGCCCAATAAGAAAAATAATTCTCTTTGACCAATAAAATTATTAGAATAGATTAATATACCTTATCACATAATTCTAATAAATCAACTATGTCATTTGGGCCACAAATAAAATATTCTTGCAATAAGATCTTTTATTAATTTAAGTAATTTGCACAACGGTTGTCCACCTCACCCACATATAATTTTTGAAAATATTAATATTAATGGGTATTAAAACAAAATGGACGGGTTGAAGAAGAATAATTTGAGATTATATGGCGTAACTGAGTGTGAAATAAATTTACGCTTAAGAGAGAGCCAATGAAGCTTGAAATATGCTTATTCTACAGCTTTATTTAGTTACGCCTTAATAAACCACTGGACTATAAGTAAGAATTTTCTTTAAGGATTATATACCGAAGAAGAAAGAAAGATGATAGTAAGAAAGTTAAAAAGGGAAGTTTAAATTTAAAAATGAAGGTAAAGTTAAAAAAATAAGCTTAATTGCTAATGAGTGTTAATCATGGAGGAAGGAGGTCAGTTGGGACAAGTTCGATGATAGAGGTCTAAAATTACGAACGAGTGTTAACAGTAAAAGTACAAGATCCACCAACCTTGCTCACAAATATCTCTCAATCACACCCTCTCTTCACCTAACCTGACACCTTAATTTATCATTTTTTTAATCTATTGCCAAAATCATTCAACAAATATCATTCCTTTATAGCCATTTAGAATTCTTCAATTGAAATAAATTCTATTCCAAGGTGGAACTAGAATTCTTTGCACATTTCACTGGGTTTGTACTTCACTAGAGGCTTCATTTTCCCCTTGTGGTCTTATGCATCAAAAATTCCATCATTAGTGTGCAATTCCTCATATTCGTAGCCTGAATCGATGTCTTTTATATCATCATAAGTCTGTATATACAGTAATAGACCAAAACTTATGCATTGCATACCTTGATGTGCAAGTTCACTAGTATCATCTTGATTTACCTCCGCATCAATGTATTTTCCAAATTCGTCCTCATTATGGTGAACCTCCGAGTCATTCATCAATGTCTATAAAACTGTTGTCGCTGCCCTTCTCTTCTTCATCTTCCTGATAACCTTTGTTTTCACTATCCCCATCACATCTTATTGGAACACTTCAATCATTGGGTCATTAACTTCGCATGTTAGTTGAACCATATCCCCAACAGCACAATCATGCATTATATACACAGCAATTGTCTTCTTATCTAAGCTTAGAGCCCTGTTGCCCATTTCCATACAATCTTTATCATTTCCAAGTTTTAGTAACCCCTCATCAATAGGTCATCCTACAAGGAGGTAAAATATCTTGATAATTCCTTTGTATATTAATTCTTTAAGAATTAACGTAATTTCCTGTAAGGACCATATATCTAACTTAGCATCCAACTTATATTGTCCACTCCCACTATACTTTAAATCATTTTCCCTTATTAGTAGCCCACCATGACAAATAATGACAATAAATCTGTCCGTTCTAAGATACAGCAAGAGTCACTAAATGATCTGCGCATAAAGACACATTATCAATCTCTGAATAATAAAGTCATTAAACCAAAGTTCAAATGCAAGTTAAGAACCTATATAAAACAAGAAAATAACAAATATAAAGTCATTAAAGCAAAGTTTAGATGCAAAGAAAATGGTCTGGTCCATCACTGCAATAGAGATATCTATTGACAACTCAAATTTATTTCTGTGTGATCCATCTACTCCAATGTTTGGAAAGGGTACTGTTATGGCAGTGGCACACCAATCTTTGCAAAAATTAAATCGAGGGTTCCATCCAAATAAAAAAGAAATAAAACTTGGAAAAAGATAAACCACTTGGCAACATAGAAAGGCATAATATTGGAAAAAAAACAACTCCCTATAGCAAATGCATATCACACCACATGCCTTGATTCTCAATATCTTGTTGGATTATAAAAAGGGATTAAAAAACATTGAAGACAAAAAAAGCAAAAAGGACATGAGTAAGGAGGAATAAATATGAAACAGATAAGTGTAAGATTTGGGACTTATTTTTTGTTGTCACCCAATAATTAAGCACATATTCATTAGAAAGAAAAAGAGAGGAAAATGGTTAAAAGCTGGGAAAAAATCCTCACCAAATGGATTCACACAATAATTAAGTGTATATTCTTCATGGGAGAGGAGACTTTCAAGCAAAACGACGTCGTTCTATGTGAGCTACTGACTTTGAGAGTGATGTAAAAAATAGAGTACTTATTATTGTCATATAGATTTTGTTGTCACATCAAACTCTAATTTAACGGTGTTAGTTAACAACTTAGTGACATTGACTAAACTTACAATAATGAAAACTATAACGACTCAATTGACCGAAATTAAATTATATAGACCAAACTAAAAATTAACTAAAACTATAGGGACCAAAACCTATATTAACCTTCATAATAATAATAAGAGTAAATTACTTCCCATTTCCTTGAGAGATACTATAATTATGTGACCCTCACTCTATTATGAAAATATATATGAACTTCTTTTGAAAGTTAAAAAATATATATTATAACTTAACATAATTTTAAATTTAACCTTAATTAAATAATTTATATGTCTAAATACATTTATAAAAAATATTGTGAAACTCAAATCATTCATTTATTTATTCCCTCTTAGTAATATTGATGTAGAAGAATAAATAAAAACACATTAAATAATTTTTAAAACTTTTATAATCAATAATAAACAAATTTAAAGGTTCAAACACATTGAATAAATTTCAAAAGTTTTTTTACAATCAATAATAAACAAATTTAAAGGTCCTCAATGGGTATTTTATATATATAAATGATTTAATTAAATTTAAATTTAAATTTAGGTTAAATTATAGCATTTTTTAAGTTATAAGAAATGTGTATATTTTCATAATAGAGAGGAGTGTTGTATAATTAAAGTATCTCTAAAAAAAAAGATAGTAATTTACTCTAATAATAAAATCGATTGTAATTAATAAGACTAGTCAAATTCAGTTGAAAGATATAATAAAAATTCATAATCATATTTCTTAATTTGATGATTAACTTTTAGATTCGATGTACATTCTCCTGAACAGGAATATTCAATCCAAGAGCATTATTGAATTTCATAAATTTACTAAAAGTAATCAAGCATTGCATGTCTATTTCTTTTTAATACCATTAGTATTAATATTTTAAAAAATTACATGAGGGTGAGGCGGACAACCTTTGTGCAAATTACCTAAATTACTAAATTAAGTTATAAGATTTTTTAGTAATTTAAGTAATTTGCACAAAGGTTGTCAACCTCACCCACATATAATTTTTGAAAATATTAAATTAATGGGTATTAAAACGAAATAGACAGGTAGAGGAATAATAATTTGACTGATTATATGGCGTGACTGAGTGTGAAATAAATTGACGCTCAGGAGAGAGCCAAGGAAGCTTGAAATGTGCTTATTCTCTAGCTTTATTTAGTTACGCCTTAAACCACTGGACTATAAGTAAGAATTTTCTTAAGATCATATACCGAAGAAGAAAGAAAGATGATGGTAAGAAAGTTAAAAAGGGAAGTTTAAGTTTAAAAAGGAAGGTAAAGTTAAAAAACTAAGCTTAATTGCTAACGAGTGTTAATCATGGAGGAAGGAGGTCACGTTGGGACGAGTTCGGCGATGGAGGTCTAAAATTGCTTCTGATCAAACTCTTGCATTTTACTTTCTGTTTTCTTATGACTTAATTAGCTAGCTTGGCACTTAAATTGATTACTTTTTTGTTATGTTTCAGAAAGTGTCTATGTCAGCGACTGTGCAGTTAGCATTTCAAAGCCTTGGAATAGTATATGGTGATATTGGAACATCACCCTTGTACGTTCTGACCACCGTATTCAGTACTGGCATTCAAGACAATGATGACATTCTGGGTGCTCTTTCTTTGATCTATTACACCATCACTCTCATCCCTCTCATTAAGTATGTCTTCATTGTCTTACAAGCAACTGACAATGGCGATGGTATTCTCCTCTCTCATTATCTTTAGGCTCATTTCAATGGTTGGAATGAATGAATATCAAGAGTTTCTCATAGTTTTTAATTCTTCAATATTGTTTGGAAATATAGGAGGGACGTTTGCTTTGTATTCTCTGATATGCCGTTATGCAAGAGTGGGATTGATCCCCAATCGGCAAGAGGAGGACGCTCAGGTGTCTAACTATAAACTCGACACGCCAGATAGTGGGCGTGCGCAGAGGGCTTCATCCATCAAGACTTCATTGGGGAACAGCCCTTTTGCCAAGTACTTCCTATTGATAATCACTATGCTTGGTACTTCCATGGTTATTGGAGATGGAGTCCTCACTCCTTGCATCTCTGGTTAGTCCTTATTTTGTTTCATTTTTTTTTGTTCTGTAAATGAGAAATTAAATTCTGTTTTTTTATGAAATTATTTTCACTTGCTGCAGTTTTATCTGCTGTTGGAGGTGTTAAGCTAGCTACTCCTTCCATAACAGATGGTACATATGTACTCTTGTTTACTTGCAAAGCAATATGTCGCTTCTTCTTCTTACAACGAAAGTAAGTAAATGAAGTTAATGCAATTTTCTGTTTGTTCGTTCACAGATGCTGTTGTTTGGATATCTGTAGTCATCCTCATCCTCTTGTTCGTGGTTCAAAGATTTGGAACTGATAAAGTGGGCTACAGTTTTGCTCCGATTCTCTCTCTATGGTTCATCTGTATCACAGCCATTGGTATTTACAATTTCATAGTGTATGATCCAACAGTCATCAAAGCATTAAGTCCACATTATATTGTACATTACTTCAGGAGGAACAAGGTCGACGCATGGATCTCTCTTGGTGGCGTGGTGCTGTGCATAACAGGTTCTCTTTTACTTTCCTTTTGTATATTTAATTCAACCCACGATTGCTTTAATATGTGCTAGTCATAAATAACCTCTAGAGTTGGTGGAAAACATCTGCAGGAGCTGAAGCCATGTTTGCTGATGTGGGTCATTTCTCAGTAAGGTCCGTACAGATAAGTATGTGCTCTATTGTATACCCTGCTCTCATGATAGCCTACAGTGGCCAAGCCTCCTATCTCCGCAAACACCCTGAACATGTTGCAGACACCTTCTACAAGTCCATCCCAGGTAATTCAATATAACCAGATATATGTACCCATGAAAATACACACAAAAATAATTGTATTACATCAAGTAATCATTAATAATGGCTAAATGTTTTGCAAGTCC
>JASKGM010000013.1:13132325-13146462 GCA_034509205.1 Ceratonia siliqua | reverse complement strand
AATATTATAATTATATTTAAATAAAATTTATTAATAATTATAATTATAGTTGGGCCAGCCCGATGGCCCGATGGGCTAGGCTGGGCTGGCAATATGTCAGCCCGATGTAAATTTGGGTCGGCCCAAACCGGTCCGATTATATCACTGGCCCGATCGGGCCGGGCCGGCCCAATTGCCAGCTCTAGCCAAGGGGTATAATGTGGTGGAGTTCCAAATCATATTATTCGTATTCTTATTTAAAGTAATTATAGGGTAAATAAATTTTATGTGTTTAGACTAAGTAATATAATATTATGGTATTTTTTTATTAAATGATATTTAAATTTTTCATGAATTCATGAATATATTAATTTATTCATAATATAAATATTATGATTGATTAATAAAAAATAAAAAAATAAATTTATACTTTTATACTTTTATAAAAAAAATTAAATGTCTTTTAAAATTAAAAAAAAATAAAAGTAATTTATGCTAAATTATTATTTGCCCTATTTTAAAGGCTATGAACCTAACCATTGTTTTCTATGAGATACAAACACAAGCTAACAAAATTTCACACTAATATTTGGTAAGGCCATATTGATAATATAAAAAATAAAATCACCAATCATGATTCATGACTGGTTCATAGAAACTTTTATTAGAGGGCAAACAGGTTTTGTTTATGTGCCATTTTTTCTATAAGGAAGTAAGAAACTAACGAAGCATTCTGATGAGGTTTACAGAAAGAGGAACTGGAGTGCGACTGCAAAGAGAACGTCCACTTTTGCTTTTCATTCACATTTTTATAATATGCAATGCAATGGTGGTTTAATAGAAAAGAAAATAATTGTTCTATGATCTATCATATCCATGGACAAACATCTTGAAAAATGAACCCAAAAAATAACAGTAGAAAATTTCAAAGTTCATTGACTTCTTCTCTCCTACTTTATAACAAAGATCCAAAACATGAATGGTCATATGATTTTAGAGCTTTTCATCACCATAGCTGAGCTTCTGAAGCAGCTCAGACAGTAAGGTAAGTGCAATTTTAATGGAGCTCTAAGATACAGTGTAATTAGGGAATGTCTCTTAACAAAGAATCATCAACACATTCAAATGGAAGAGCTTTTAATTAACACGGAGTTTGATTCTACCAATAGAGTCATTGTTTGCCATTTTTAAGAGCAAAACAGAAAACTATGCTCTTTCTCTTCCTTTCTCACTACACGCAGAACCATAAACTTGTTTCAGTTGATCAGTAGTTCACACACAGAAAGGGCCATTTATTATATGGCCATGAAGGGAAGAAGATCAAAGATGAAAGCGATTGATATCTTAGCTCTTTTTTTCTTCATTTGAGCAGAACTGAAAGATTTCCTTTAAGGGCTTTCCAGTTTCAGAGCTTTTTTTCTGAGAGGGCAAATTTGGAGCACAAAAGCAGATACCCCACAACATGATTTTTACGCGAAAGATCTCTGAGTCTCTAGCTTTCGTCGACCCTTTGATAGAATTCTTGTTCTTTAATCTCATTTAAGGTACTTACAGATTTGTTTTCTTGCTTTTTTTCATTTTCCTTGTTTATGAAGTTATTTACAGATAAAAAGCTCCTCAAACCTGAACCGTTTGATCAGAGATTCCTGTGGAAAACCTTATCTTGGTTGTATGATGGCCAAAAGAAAGAAAGAAAAACCTTATCTTGGTTTAAGAGCTGCCCTACTTTCTCTTCAGGTACCCTTTTTCTCTCTCTTTCTCTCGTTTTCTTCCCACTTGGAAAAATCCATTGTCTTTCTCTGAAATCTGACTTTTTCCAAGACATTCTGTCTCTTGCTGTTCTCTTCTGTATCATGATAGTCTCAAGCCAAAAACATAGATCTCAGCAAAGCTTATGTACTACTGTGCTAGGTGCATTCTCGTAAAAACGTGGCAAATGTTCATCACCTTTCCACCAAATCAAGTCCCCATGTAAACTCATGATTCACCATCGTCAGAAAACAGAAAAGAAAACAAGACTGTTCACACTCCTTCCTAAAAAAAATACCCTTAAGTTTTATAATTTTTAATTCCTATATTACACCAAAATAATCTATCATCTTATGACAAATAATAAAAAATAGATCAATTAAATTAATGAAAAATAATTATGTAAAATCTATAAAATTTCATAGCTACTATATAAAAACTTACTTTATATATTCATATATATGAGTATTTTGATTGATTTAGTTAGATTGAATTCATTCAGAACCCTCTATATCTAATAGCTAATGCTTTCTATTTTCTTATTAGAATTTAACTTATATAATATTATTCATGCACTTTTATTAATTACTATACTACAAAATTATCAAATTTTATAATAAAATAAATTGTATGAAATAATTTTTAAATATATTAAATATGAAATATCTTATATTGCTGAGCAAATTTCGAATTTCTTAGATAAAGAAAAGATAAATACGAGGAAAGATAAATGTTATAGCAATATTAGATATAAAATGTTGATATTAGATACATTGTTCATCCATGCAAGATAACTAAAAGTGCAGGCTTGCAGCTACACATAAAGGGAAATTCCTCTCACATGTTGTTTGGCAAGAGCAGGACACTTTTCTCATTCTGTTAGCATGGAAACGTAAATTCCGGGGTGCCTTTACTGATGCCCTTTTACTATCAAATGACCAAACTACCCTATTTTGGGCTCTAAAGTCCTAGTAAGGGTCCCACTTTCCCTAATGGGCCCCAAAAAAGGATGGCTAGCAACACTTGACTAGAGGGTCACAAACCCAACCACCACTTAAGCAGAGGCCACTACTCACTGAAGCCGTGCCCATCGGCTCCGCCCTATGCGCTTCATCATCCCTAGAATTCCCAAGGAATGTTAGGGAAAGAAAGAAAAAAAAGAACCACTTTTTTTTTCCTTCTCTTTTTTCTTTCTTTTTTGTTCCTGTACGGTTTGTTTGGTGGTTGTCTCGATAAATATAACCTCGGCAGTGGTGCCTGTTTGGTCTCTTAGAAAATAGGTCCTTGAATTTGAAACCCCATTTTGTTTAAGTTTAAAAAATGAGAAAGAAAGAGTTAAAAACCGTTTGAACATGGGAAAATCTGTGTCGAAAGGGTAAAAAAATCGCAACTTTTGAAGAGGGGTATGAGTGGAATTATGGCAATTGATGAAGGATAGGCAGGGAAGAGAGAGGAGGACAGAGGTTGCTTGCGCAAATCTAGCTAATCTGGTCTTCTGGGGCAAGCAATATGGAGGAAAAGATTGGGATTTTGAGAGGGTTAAGCCAAAGCACAACAGAACTATCCCATGCCTAAACCGTACCCACACGCACACCAACCATTCATTCCCTCATTTCTTGCCCACATTTCCCACTAAGGTCACATTGTGCTTGGACTGAGACAATCTCAGTGGGACAGAAATGCGCACAGACCAACTTCTTAAACGACACCCTTTTTAAACATCCTCAATTTTTCTGACTTTCTTATGATAGGACAAGCAAAATCATCTTCTTCAGAGAAGATGAGAAAGTAGAACATGTCTACCCCCCCCCCCCTCCCTCTCTCTCTGCTTTTGATTCTTATTATTCTGGTTTTCCAAGTTTGCTGTGAGCTCTTGTAAGTATCGCATTCTTTTCTGGGCGATTGTGATGATACGGTTGTGGTTGCAGCAGAAGCAGCAGCTGAAGCAGAGGCAAACAGAGGCAGTTGAAAATGTTGAGGCCAGTGGCAGCCAGAGATTCTGGGATCGAAGAATGGTGGGTCTTTGAGATGAGAATGTTTGTGAGGCAAATGGGTTTCCCTAGCTTATCTGAAGAATGTGCTGGTTGTAGTGGAAACTCTGTTCCTCAAGTCCAATTCTTTCTAGTCACTCTGTTCTTCTTCTTGTTCCTCTCCTGATTATGGTGTTGGTGATGGTGATATTGGCTAGACGGCTCAATCTGTTAGCTTAGTGATAGCATTAGCATATCTATTATTTATATACTTTATTTTACCGATGTTAATATGCACGGTGTGGATATTCAAAAGCAAATGTTGCTCTATCACAGGTTTGATTTCTTCTGATATCAGTTAGCTGATGGATTTTGGATTTGGTAATTTTGTGCCTTTTCTGCATCTTGAATTGAAGGCCATTTTCCTGGGAGAGCAAGGAATAAAGTAGACGTTTCTTCTTCGTTCAGCTTTGGGTTTCTACATTTTGCAGTAAATGGGATGCACCTAATCCTGTAGGATTTTGGTCAGTGATGCTTTAAATTTTGAGGGTCCCCTTAAGGTACAGAGCCTTCAACATCCAAACACTGTTTTATTACCGTTTCAAATTTAATGTCAGTCTTTGCTTCTGTCTCTTTTACAAATTTTTATTGATTTTTCTTGGGAAATGTGGGGCTTGATGATATTTACAAATGATCACAGCTTCAAATCTACAGAAGGCCCATCATCTGCTTGTACCTTCTTTGATGAAATGTTATCTGAATTTACTCTTGGGATTTCCTTTCCAATGTTACAGTTATAGTCTTATGCTCATTTTGGCTCTAAATATTGTGGTTTATATAATCTCTTCCTAATCAATGTTTTGAGCACTTTGGTAGAGTTTTTCTTGTACTGAAAAGCAATTTGAGCAAGAAAAACAAAGCAAAGACACAGAAAGTTGAGCTCTGGGTGACGAATGCCCTCGTAGTCCCTCCTATCAATTGTGCTCTGCAACCTTTTTCTTTTCCTTTAGTTTTAGTAATGCACGTGAAAGTATGGCAGTTCAGAGCCCCAAAGGAATGGAGAAGAAAGAAGATGAAGAATCATCCTTTCCCCGGGGTGGCTTTTCATGATGGGTTTGAAGAATTATTTTTTTGTTTAAACACCACTATTATTATTGAACTTGTTCAACTCAGCTAACCACCCACATAAATTACTAGGCTTGATCTAGATCAGACTGTTCTTGTATGCAATGGTTCAAAACTACAAATTATAATATGCATAGTTTACTGGTAAAGTGTCATTTGGACATAGTTTTAGTAAATAGTAAAGGTGAATTAGGATTAGAGTAGGAAGTTAACTTGTCTTTGTAGATTTTGATTTGAGATTGGTGAAACATAGATACTTAAAAAACGATGAGACGTATCTAAACCGTATTCAACTTGATATTTGATAGTGAGAAATATTATATGGTTACTCTTGAAACATTGTATTCTTATATGATGTCCCCGTATTCAACTTGATATTTGATAGAGAGAAATATATATGGTTACTCTTAAAACCTTGTATTCTTATATGATGTCCCATGGACACCATTTGGACATAGTTTTAGTAAGTAAAGGCGAACTAGGATTAGAGCTGGAATTTAATTTTGTCTTTGTAGATTTTGATTTGTGATTTGTGAAACAGAGACACTTAAAAAACCACGAGACGTATCTAACTCGTATTCAACGTGACTTGATTTTGACAGGGAGAAATATTATATGGTTCCTCTTGGAATATTATATTCTTATACAATGTTTGATGGGTACCATATTTCTCATTAGTGTTCAGGACATTATGTAAAAATAGAAGGTACTCTGGCCTTAAAGAAAAATACGGCTGTCCCAATAAGTACCATATAATAATTTTCTTTTATTTCAAATTACACTTAGAAACCTGCATTAACTTGGTTGAAGAGAGATCCAAAGTGTTAGGTAAACCTAAACCACGGTTGCCTCATAACTGAAGTAGTTGCAGTAGCCCCATAAATGTAGACAAGATAAAAGAACTGTGTAATTCTTTTTACCCTTTGTAAGAACTGAGAATGATAATGAATGAGAGTAATTTTGCTTGCAAGGAAACAAAAGGGTAGGGTCTGGTCAATTATAAATGTGGATGTACTTTGTACTCATAATGAGCTCTTCCCCTGCTCTTTTTGTTTGCACTTATTAGACTTGCATAGAAAATCATTACTAACTCTAGTGAGTTTGGATTTAGAGTCAGATGAGGCCACATGACTTCTGGAGTAAAAACCATTTAACCATTCAAACATCTCATCCGGGAAGTGGAAAATTGCACAGATTTTAGTAATTAGGGCTCCATTAAATGGTAAATATATTACTTACTGTAAAATAGAACTCCTTAATCTTGTTGAACTCTATCTCCAAGAGAAGAAGCCCCACCAAAGTCTTATTTTTTCTCGGAGATTGAAGGTTATTATACTTGCAAAACCATTCTGTTTTCTCGTTGCCATGCATGCTACTATAATTTGACACGATATGCTAGTGAATCAAAGAACATTCTGCACCTCGTGATGCTCTTCACCTACTTTCCTGGGAAGTTTGGGTTTTGGAGGGAAGGAAAACATGAGTATAACCCTAGTTGTACCTACCAACATAAGATCAGCAATCAAGAATTTATTTTCGTTTTGCTCACATTTTCAAGCGAGCCAAAAGAATAGGACCATCAGGTGGAAATGGAAGGTGATAAAAGATATACAATCCAATAAATGAATAAGACAAGTGTTTTTTTCAAAAATAGGAGATAATTACTCTTTTTATTTTAAAATAATAATTATTTTAAGAGTTTTATTTTGTTTTAAATAATTTATTATTTTATATTATTAATGAAATATTAATTTTTAATTTTTTTAATATAATAACAAGAATTTAAATTAATTTTTATAAGAATAATTTAGTCTAATATAACTATTTTTTATTATAATTAAAATTATTTTATAATTTTTTTAATTCTTATATCATTATCTTAAACATTAAATAATTTAAAACAAGTAACAAACTACGTGAACAAGAATGTAAAAATACGCACTCCAATATTGAAATGTGTACCTGCAAAGGCGAATAAACAAGCAGAGAGAAGCATTTCAAATACATTTATGAGAAAAATGCAAGTGGCTGCCGGAAGAATTCTAACACCACCGGAGGAAATGTAGGCACCAAAAAGCAGACCTTCGGCTCTCAACATAAATAGGATCTGTTTAAATGGCTTGATTTTTATGGTCTTCATTAAATGCCATGAGACAAAAGCATGTCGACCTTGCATGCATGGCAAAAACATGCAGTCTATACCTATAGTCCGGCGAGTTTTTCTCTTTAGGTTCTTAAATGCTTTGAAGAAAACATGGCCTTTAGTAGATCTTGTAAATCTACAATAATTGATGAAGCAATGCGGCAATTCCTCTATAAATATTGAACCATTGAAGAGAAGGAGAAGCAAGCAAGGTGAAGGCATTCGGACTTGTGTGCACAAATGTGCATTTGTGTATTTGTGTGGAGATTATATACACCTTTTGTGGGATATTTTGGTGTATTTGGGGTGTGATTTTGAGAGTTTAGTTAAACTAACTTTGTATCTCCATTTGTTTCCTTTAGTAAATTTTCTCTTCCCCTTGTTCGTGGCTAAAAGTTGAACCACGTTAAATCTTGTATTTGTTATTTCTCACCTCTTACCACTTCATTTAGACTTTTGTTATTATTGATTAAATTCTGCATTTTTCCAACAGAATCTAGGTGCTTAAATGAAAGCCTTTAATTTCCAAACCCAACTGTTACTATCCTAATTACAAGATATGGGACTTGTATCCCACATTAAAAGTATGAGATTAGTGGAGTTTATATGGAGCTTGGGCTCTCCAACCTCATGAAAAGCTATAGCAAAGCCAGCCTATGCTTTGGGGTGTGGTTCTCCCAAAGTCATACCACCAACCCTCTTCTAAATAATATCGTACCCATTATTAATTCAAGGTATAATCAACTGCGCAATATATATTTCAAGACCCAATTCGTAATTCAAACTACAGTTAGACCAGTCTAGTACATACGCAGTCAGTGTTAAGAATCAAGATGAACATTCCTACGCTATAGAGCCTTAAGTAACAGAAAGAAAATGAATCTCCAGTTATAGAGGGATTTCTACTTATCTAGTATCTATGGTGGTAACCATTCAGTTTTATCCAGTGTTGCGGCGTCTGATTAACTATCATGTCATTTAGCAAAAGTTCTTCTAAAACGTACAGTAAAACAGCATTTTCCTATACTGGTTTCACTCTGCTCCAAGACATAACAATAACAATATGATTATTCAGGAGGAAAATAAAAAACTAGAGTGCATACATAGGAGGTTGAGGATGGGAGAATATATATATTAGAAAAGAGAGAGCCGACCAGATGAACATTTATGTAAGATTAGAAAAAAGCAGGAAGATTACCCAATTAAATTACCATAGGTCCTATTATCCTAATGAAGTGGGGGGCATAGAGAAGACATTAGGCCAGAAACCAGGGCACAATGGAGTGTGGGATAGTTAACAGGCATATACATTTATCCGATTCTTGCATTCCAAACAGCAGATTATAAGAAACCTTTAGGATCCAAACTTTTGTTATCACACCAGTGCATCTATCCCATACAAATCATGGATTGTAAAAAGGGATCCAAAAGATCATATTATAAAATATGTGCATCCAATAAAACCACTTTAAGCTATCAAGAGAGAAAGAAGTTACTCTATCCTGCACTATCAGAGGAATCTAACCAGTTTTAGCCAGAGAAATTGGTATAAATCAGCGACAGTTTATTGCTTTGTTTGAGTCATTTTCTTAGTCTTGATAACTCAGCGAAACATATTTAAAAAGTATATGGTACACTTGAAACAGCTCTCGGGGAGCTCAACAAAAGGAAAAAATATTCCAAAAACACTTGATGCCTACCGTGAGTCCGTGACTGAATATCAATTTCGTTTAAATGGATGAATACGCTCATCCACAAGAAGGAATTTAACGGATAATCTCCAGAAAACTTACAGAAGTTTAATGAAATAAAACTCCAGAAACAAATCCTGCATGGTGCAAGTAGGTAACTATCGAAGGGGGGGCAGTACTGTCTGTGCTAAATTATAATCAGGCACTAATTATGATCTATTTTCAACATCACACACATTATAAATGAAAGTTAAAAGAAGAATAAAAGTGCAAGCAAACTAGACAGATAGAAAGAATCATCTTCTTCTAATTGGAAACTTCTAATTAAAATGAATCATTACAGTTCTCTGATGACCGCCATGTAAACAACCGAAGATGGGGAGGGAGAGAACACATTTGAGACAAAATTGCTAACGGAAAGTCACATTTTGAAACAAATAATCGATAACAATCTATATTGTGATCATGGAAATTTTCCCTTCAACAGTATATGAAATAAAAAGTTTCTATTCAGAGCTTTTAGCAATAGCTCTTCTGATTCTCATAACATCTGTAGAGACAAACAAGCTAGCATTGAGATACTCATTCCACATAATTGGTACAGAATCACTGGTCATATTTTTCTCTGGATGAATAAAACTAAAATCACTTCATGGTAAAAACACAATTACCTATAACTTTTGTATGGCACATTCTGCTTAATCAGCTGAATTATAGCTTGACATTCTCCAAGTACCATTTGTAGGTATTAACAAGCCCATCCTTGAGTGAGATTTTTGGCGTCCAACCCACTCCTGCAAGTTTCGAGCTATCCATCAGCTTTCTTGGAGTCCCATCAGGCTTCGTAGTATCCCAAACAAGATCCCCCTCAAATCCTACCACTTCCTTCATCGACTCAGCCAACTCCTTAATAGTCACCTCCTTCCCACTCCCTATGTTGACATGCTCCAGTCCACTATACTTTTCCATCATAAAGACAACCGCATCCGCCAGATCATCAACGTGCAAAAACTCCCTCAATGGACTTCCAGTTCCCCATACCACCACCTCCTTGGCACCTTTCACCTTCGCTTCATGAAACCTTCGCATCAAAGCAGGTAAAACATGAGAGTTCTCGGGATGAAAATTGTCATATGGACCATATAAGTTCGTGGGCATCCCCGAGATCGCATCCCAGTTAAACTGAATTCTGTAAGCCTGGCACATTTTGATCCCAGCTATCTTCGCTATCGCATACCATTCGTTCGTGGGCTCTAAGGGGCCAGTAAGCAAAGCATCTTCTGGGATCGGTTGGGGTGCGAATTTGGGGTAAATGCAAGAGGAGCCCAGAAACAATAGCTTCTTGACGCCATTGCGATAAGCGGAATCGATGACATTCGTCTGGATTTGGAGGTTGATGGCAATGAAATCAGCAGGATAGGTGTTGTTGGCATGGATGCCACCGACTTTGGCCGCAGCGACAATGACAAATTGAGGCTTTTCGGAGGCAAAGAAGGCTTCGACATCAGATTGGCGAGTGAGGTCAAGCTCGCCATGGGAGCGTAGGACGAGATTAGTGAACCCAAGTTGGCTTAGCTTGCGGACGATGGCTGAGCCGACGAGGCCCCGGTGACCGGCAACGAACACCTTGGCAGATTTGTCAGATAGAAATGAATCTGATACCGGTGCTGCTGCAAATATAGAAAATAGAATTCAGTTTCAGTATTACGATATTGCAAATCCAAGTTGGAATCCTAAAAGAAAGAAATGCTAAAAACTTTATCATTGAATTTTCTTGGCAACCAAACAGAGAGAAAAGAGTGAACCGTTGTCGTGGCTTCCCATCTTCGGGCGCGGAGTGGAGCTAGATTTGTTGATACAGCTGCGATTAAGATCTCCTGCTTTCAATTTCAACTGCCTAACGCTGACTCCTGACTGGAAAATTGAAATCGATCTGAATCAAATAGGCATCGTATTTGGGACCCAAATGTTCCCGACAGGCCCACTACCCAGAAGGCAAGGCCCAGTTACCCATTGAAGGGGAAGCTTCGTTTGTGAATGACAAAATCGGGGGTGTGGGCCTTAAAGTGAAGGAAGCTTCGTTTGCCGATTGGCTCACAAGAATGAAATTTCCCATTGACATGGTAGTATGGTAAACAATGCTCTTGTAACTTGTATTCAGGCTAGGATTTTCTCCTAACCCCACCATAGGGGACACGTGTCACGTAATTGCTTGCTCTTCTTAAACTTATGCTCAAATTCTTTATAATTAAATTTTTACAATCTTCATTTTATTAAATAAATCTTATATTAAATGTATTTTTTTGTTAAACTTTTTTAATAATCTAATTATATATATCACAAATTATCAAAATTTTAAGTTAATACAAATAATAATAATAATAATAAAGACTAATGTAAATATTTAAAATTAAAAGAATGCAAGTATAAATTTTAAACTGACATTTGTTAGCCAATGGGTCAAATATTACGTTCACATTATTATGGCAAGGAAGAAAAATAAGAAAAAAGACGTGCATATTAATGTTTGATGATGCTGTAGCCTGTATATGTGACTTTGTGAGATAGATTAATAGATTATATTAATTATTTTTATTTTAAAAAATATTATAGAATAATAAAATATATAAATACTTTTTTATTTAAAAATAAATTACCATGATTAATTATTAATAAAAGGAAAATATACAAAGAATCTGTATCAAGGCTTCCACAAAATGTTACAAACCATTTTCTTATACCTAAATTTGGATTTGATTATGTTTTTATTTTAGTCATTTATTTACTTGGTTAATATATATCTCTTGTTTTTTTTCTATTTCACTCATTTTGATTGTTTATTTATTTTAAATAACTAAAATTTTAAGAACATGGATTATATTATTATTATATAACCAACTATATTTCTTGTAGACCCGGTTATGTTTCTATTGCATTTTTTGCCACAATAGAAAGGTAAGGATCCGGAATTCTTAGTGCATGTATTTAATTGCACATCAATGGAAAGCATGAACCAGTGACCCTGAAAGATAATAGACTTAGTCGTCTCATATTTTTTATATTAGGTAATTTTAAGAACTAAAAGAAATGTATTCATATTTTTTAATTTATATTAATTTTTTAAATGAATGTAAATATTTGAATTAAAAAATTAGATTAATTTGTTTGAGAAGGAAGAAAGTACATGACCAGTGGGAGCATTGGCTCTGTCCTTAGGCCTAACTCATTACTTACTTGGATTTTGGGGTAGCAGTACACAAAATTAACATAACATGGGATTATACAAAGACAAGAAAGGGAAAAGAAAAATGTACTGTACCAAAACACCCTACTACATCTCAACTTAATTACCAAAACGACACTCAAACACACGCAACCACCTCCTCCGACACCGTCTCCTTGACTTCGTAGCTTGCGTAACTGAACCCATCTTCTGGGGTCACGTGCACAGTTGAAAAGGCCGAACCCTCGGCCTCCATCCCATTCAATCATTCATCGAGTATCCACACGGATCAAACTGGAAGTCGCAAATCACGTGACTCGGAATAATGTTAGATATCTCGGACAATTTGGTCATTTTATCAGCGCAACAATCGTCTCCCTCTTTCTTAAAGAAAACTGAACGACGCAGATTCTGTACAGTTAAATCTAACTAAATAAAATAATTTGTTTATTTTAATTTTTTTTAAATAACACGTATATCGAACCAAAATTTTAAAAAAAGTTCTAACTAAATTCTGACCATTAAAAATTTATAAATTGAAATCCGTGCAGTCGAAACTTTGCCCCGGTCCAACCCGGTCATGCACATTTCCAGAGTCATCACATTCACATCCGTCTGATTGCTGATCAGCGGTGAATTAGCGGAAGCCGAGTAAATGTGCCAACTACGATTCTGAACGGTAATGACGTAGGCATTGGCGCCATGAAGATGTCCAAAGTAATCATTCAGAACGGCGACCTCTTCGGAGAAATTGCGGTGAGGGGTATGGTGGTAATTTGGGAAAATGAAGGTGCCGCAGGAATAAGCTGAATGGATAAGAGGAGCTTCGTGGTGCCGCAAGTTTTAAGTATGATTCTCAGGGGGTACACGAAGAGGCTCGATTCAGAGAGTACGTACGAGTCGAACTCAGCGTTGGAGAGCTGGGACACTATGGTGCAACAAGCCGATTGGAGAATGGAGTCGAGCTGAGAGCGAGTCAGGGCTCGAAGGCCTAGTCCCTGAGGGTCCTTGAAAATGGGTGGCTGTTTGAATGTGATCTCGAGACGTTTCTCAAACCCTTCTGTTGACGCATAGGCTAGCATCACGTTACTGTGTATTTGTCCTGTCTTAGTGGTAACATTGTCAAATTGGTAAAGGTTCAATCCTATAACCGCCCCAACGTGAATCATAATAGCGTGGATGCTATTGATGCTGGGGCCATGGCTCAACACCTTCAAATCCAATGGGAGATGGAGGTGGTGGGTTTGGGTTGTTGGTGATTTCAGGGGAGACGGCCATGACCATAGGATTCGATCCTCAATCACAGTGTGGATTGTGATTTGCTTCTTTGAGTTGCTCTGTGAAAGGCTTAGCCAGGAAAGAACAGAGGGTAGATGTCCTCCGAATCGTTCAGAAAAGAAAACTGAAATAAAAAACCTATTCTACAGAAGCATGCATTTCTGAAATCGTATCAGGATGGCTTCCTCATGCACTGCAAGAATTGAAAAGCCAAAATCAATAGGCAATTCAGTAACGAATCAAATCAAACCATCAGGTGAGACGTTTAAGCCACTGAGTTTCAAAAGATTGGAAAGCGAACTTACGGTGGAGTAAGCAGCAGATCGGAACTTCTTAATGCCACCGCTGGGTCGAACGTCTTCAATGCTGTAGCCGAGGGGAACTTCGTACTCCAATGAACTACTGCTAGACTTCTTTTTCCCACCGTTAGTCTCCATTAAAACATCCAAGTTTCTGTAACAACAAAATAATACAAAAATCGAAAAACCCATTACAGTTTAATTTTCATATGTACATGATGGATTATGGATATATACCCAGAAATCATGGGAGAAGAATGAAAAAGAAAGTCAAAGAAATCTAATTTTAAATTACTTACTTCCTATTCAAATAAAGAAGAAGAAGACTACAACAAGAGTGAAGAACACAAGGGAAACAAAAATGGACGTGACTGAATAGAATTCACAGCAGATAATGAGTACAGGCCGTTATGCGTGCGAGCGAGCGAGCGAGCGAGAGCAGAGTGGAAAGAGCGTATCTATCTATAGTGGGAGAAACGAGTCGATTGAGGCGGCGTTAGTAAAAGGTGGGATTCACAATGATACGCCTGTAATTTAGCCAGCCCTCCTCTGATAGCGTGGAATGCACGGTTCAATCACAGAGAACGCAACTTGCTTTATTCGCATAAAAGTTTTTGTAAAAGATAAGTTTATCTTATTATATATGGATTACATACGCAAAGAGACTATATAGGATGTAT
>JASKGM010000013.1:13107366-13124389 GCA_034509205.1 Ceratonia siliqua | reverse complement strand
TAGTATTTTCCTATTTTATAATATTAACTCACAACGTATTTAATTGTGATAAATATTTGTTGGAGACACTATGCTACAACTTCTAAGAGGAGATTGTAACTTAAAAAAATGATGTTAATTTGTTATGTTTTGTATTTTTTATTTTTATTTTTTTATTTTTTAACATTAATTAAGTATTTGTTATGTCATATATTTTTTTAAAAATTGTTTAAAATTTTTTCATTTATATATACTATTCATCTATAATTTTTTTAATACTATTAATGTATAAGTAAAAAATTTAAGAAATTAAAAATAATTTTAAAATTTTTAAAAAAATATATGACATAGCAAATACTTAATTAATATTAAAAAGTAAAAAAAATTAGGATAAAAAATACAAAACATAACAAATCGGTACTACAAAAAATGAGGTGGCATAAAAAGGGGTAGGAGAGTCGATGTAGGATAGAATTTTTCAAGAAGTCAAAAATATATAAAAACAACCAATGAGGCTTTTGTAGTTATAAATGGAGACCTTAACTTATTTTGTATCAGAAACTTGCTTACAATTATTGTGATTGCATTAAAAAATATATTAAACTAAGAGTCTAAGACCATTAAAGAAAATAATAAAAGGTAGTGTGCATTTGTAAGGGTTTTTAATGAAATTCAAGTTTGGTTAAATCAAAATGACCATTTAGGTAGAATTAAAGATGTTTAAGACAATAAATTGAAACTTATTTATATAATATACATTTTTAGTAGATATTATGCATTTATTTTTTATATTATCTAAATCTGTTTCAATTTATTTTTCATGTGCAACACTAATGAAACTAATTGATAGATTTCATGGAAAAAAAGTTATTTTTTAACAAATATTGATTTTCTTTTCTTTTTTTTCTTTTCATTCTTTTTCTTTTACAGTTGTTATAATTTAATAGGAGAAGAAATTTTAACAATATTATTTTTTTAAAAGTATTCATTTAACAAATTTTATTGTTAAATAAATTAAAATTAAAAAGTTACAATTGAGTATATAAAACAATAAGATCAACTGTATTTGTGTGTGAGTATATATATATCTCATATTTTATATATTATTTTAGTATTTTTAATATAAAAATAAATTATAAATATTTTAAAAATTATTAATAATTATAATTAGGATTGAGTTGAACCGATCGATTAAAAATGCTACCTACAAAACACGGTTTTGTTTTTAAAGTTAAACATTAATTCTACTTACTGGGATTAACCAGAATTTTGGATAAATTCATTTGATATAAGCCAATTTATGGCGACAAATTCATTGATTTTAAGATCCTACATCAATTGTGCATATCCCAACCGTATGCGGCAGTAGCAGTAGCAGTAGCAGTAGCAGTTACGCGGATTCACCGAAGCGGGTGGCGGCTGCGGCTCTATCGTGTTAGAGGAAACTAGCAGTGTGTAAGAAAAGTATAGTAGCACGAGAAGGATCCTTTTTTTGTTTTGGAGTTTTTATTTAGTATTAAATTCATTTCGTTTTAGTACTCTTTAAAGTCATAAGTCATAGCAAAGGAAAGGAGGGACCACGGACCACTCCATCAACTTGGCTTCCATCTCTCTCCCGTTGATCTATTTAAACTACCCTCCATCTCCCATTTCTTGCCAGTTACCCACCCCCTCCCTTCCCCTCCCTGCGAATGGTTAGTGAATAGTGATTACTAGAAACAAACTAATTAAATATTTGTGAAAAATATTCGAAATGTCTCGGGACGACACTGAAGGAGTGAAGCAGAACCACCCAGTTTCTGATCATCCAAGCCTCGGCGGCAACAACCTTTCTCGCCATAACTGGCGACGCAATGACTCTTTCGACATCGAATCCCGTGGCTTTTCAAATCCCCACGCCCATTCTAAGGTATTTCCTCCCACAAACCCATGCAAACCATCTTTTTCATTCATCAACGTCTCATGCGGATCATTCACTGTAAGTTGTTGACATGAATGGCAGGGGACGGCGATGTCTGTGATCATGCAGCTTGCCTTTCAAAGTATGGGAATTGTGTACGGCGACATCGGAACGTCGCCCTTGTACGTGTATTCAAGTACCTTCTCCAATGGCATCAATCACAAGGATGACATTTTGGGTGTTCTTTCTCTCATCTTTTACACCCTCACTCTCCTCCCTCTCGTCAAATACGTCTTCATCGTTCTACGCGCCACCGACAATGGAGATGGTATCCTCATTTTCTCTGCTTCTCCTGGGGATATTCTTTTTTGTTGCATTAAAAAAAAAAATCTTCATTTTATAAAATTTTGAATAAATTTAATTTAAAAAAAATATAAATTAAATTAATTGAATAAATATACAAATATAATATATTAGGAGTGGGTTATATTAAATTTTAATATATTTATGTGTTTATTTTTTATTAACTTGATTTATAAAAAAATTAAATTTATCTAAGAAATTTTCTTCTGCTTACAAATTTATACAATTGAAATTTCAACAAATGTGAGAGTGACTTTAAGGAAATGACTAAGCTAGAGGGGCGATAATCCTACTGTCCCCGTTGTTTTATCATCTTATCACCTTTTTTTTTAATTTATTAAATTTTTAAGAATATTTTGGAATTTTATTTTTCTTTAAAATTTTTACTTTTTCTTAAATTTTTTATTATGTAATTTAAATTTAAAATTTAGTTCTCATTATTTAAAAATTAAAAAAAATGTGGGCCTACCGCCGTGACATTAATTCTACTTTTTGTGAATGTGTTTTTTTAGGGCGGTTACTAACTTTGACTCATTTTCCAACTTAAACCAGACATTGGTGATAATTACCATCAAGTACTTTCCCAATTAATCAATCTTCCATTAAATTAGCCAGCTAGTTGGTTGAAAAAGACACATTAAATGTTGTCCATTTAATTATTAGTTGCTCATATTTAAAAGGAATATTTAATGTTATTACACATACTATCTAGTAGAGTAGGAGTAGTATCTACATAACATTTTTTTTTTTGGTATTTGGAGAGGAGAGTTAATAATTTGTGTTGAACGTTGTTTTTGGTTTTCATTTCAGGAGGGACGTTTGCTTTGTACTCTCTGATATGCCGTTATGCTAAAGTTGGACTTATCCCGAACCAACAAGCGGAGGATGCACAAGTGTCTAATTATCAGTTGGAGTCGCCCACCAGTAGTATGAAGAGGGCTTCAAGGCTCAAGTCTATGCTAGAGAACAGCCACTTTGCCAAGCTCTTCCTTTTGTTCGCCACCATGCTTGGTACTTCCATGGTCATTGGCGATGGTGTTCTCACTCCTTGCATCTCTGGTTTGTCTCTATTTCTTTTTCCTTTATCAGCACTCAGCAGCAATGCCCTCCTTCTTGTTTTTTTGTCCCTTTATTCGAATTTTTTTTAATTATAATTATTCACTTTCATCCATGTATTTATTGCAGTTTTATCTGCCGTGGGAGGAATCAAGCAAGCTACTTCTGCAATGACAGACGGTAGGTACTCTGTCTTCGTCCAAAGCATGCCTTTTCTTTAGTTGATAATCCTTGGAAGAATAAGGCTAAATGTTTGTAAGGCAATATGCAAACTTAGGAAGGTTGATTTAGTAGTCTTGGCCAAAAGAATTCAAGCAAACTTGTGTTGTTTGTACGCAGATAGAGTTGTTTGGATATCCGTGGCAATCCTGGTCGGCCTTTTCATGGTTCAAAGATTCGGAACTGATAAAGTGGGCTACAGTTTTGCTCCCATTATCTGTGTATGGTTCGCCTTCATCGCAGGCATTGGCGTTTTCAATTTCATCAAGTATGATCCCACGGTCATCAAAGCAATAAATCCAAAATACATAGTAGATTATTTCAGCAGGAACAAGAAAGATGCTTGGATTTCTCTTGGTGGCGTTGTACTCACCATAACAGGTTCATATTGCTTTCACTCTGTGTATATAACTCAATCATTCGTATAAAGCATTCTTATAACTCACTAATGAAAATTGCAGGAACTGAAGCAATGTTTGCTGATGTTGGACATTTCACAGTCCGTTCCATACAGATAAGTATGTGCTCTTTGACATACCCTGCTCTCATATTGGCCTACACTGGACAAGCCTCCTTTCTCCGCAAAAACAGCGATCTTGTTGCAGACACCTTCTTCAAGTCCATACCAGGTATTTGAATGTGATCCACTTTTCAAAC
Source organism: Ceratonia siliqua (assembly GCA_034509205.1). Classification (NCBI taxonomy): domain Eukaryota; kingdom Viridiplantae; phylum Streptophyta; class Magnoliopsida; order Fabales; family Fabaceae; genus Ceratonia; species Ceratonia siliqua. The sequence continues at coordinate 13,120,215 of JASKGM010000013.1, read as the reverse complement.
CGTGATAATATTTACATAGCCAGCTTCATATTGCTAAGCCACCCACCAAAAGAGAAAAAAAAAAGATCATTCTATTATATCAACTAATTAACAATGGATAAATGTTTTGCAGGCCCTTTATATTGGCCAATGTTTGTGATTGCTGTGTTAGCAGCAATCATAGCTTCTCAAGCCATGATCTCTGGAACTTTCTCTATAATACAGCAATCCCTCTCACTTGGGTGTTTTCCTCGTGTGAAAATTGTACATACTTCAGCCAAGTATGAAGGACAAGTTTACATCCCTGAAATTAATTTCATCCTCATGGTAGCCTGTGTTGCCGTCACTGCTGGGTTCAAAACCACCACGAAAATTGGCAATGCCTATGGTAATTTACTCTTTTAGATACTACAAACTAATCCTGCTTGACAGTGTAAAACTAGCCACCATTTATGAGTGAATGATTCTTGACTAACAGATAATTTTCTGCATGCAGGGATAGCAGTGGTGTTTGTAATGACACTCACATCTGCTTTTCTTGTACTAATCATGATAATGATATGGAAGACCCATATACTTCTGGTTATCAGCTACGTAGTTATCATTGGCTCTGTGGAGCTTCTCTATTTAAGCTCAGTACTATACAAATTTGACCAAGGAGGATATCTTCCTTTAGCTTTTGCTGCGGTGTTACTGACCATCATGTACATTTGGAACGATGTGTACCGAAGGAAGTACTATTATGAGCTGGATCATAAGATGTCTCCAGAGAAACTTAAGGAGATAGCAGTTGACATGGACTTTTGTCGAATACCTGGCCTAGCCATGTTCTACTCTGAGCTTGTTCAAGGCATCCCTCCTATTTTCAAGCATTATGTGGCAAATGTGCCTGCATTACACTCTGCCCTTGTCTTTGTGTCCATCAAGTCATTGCCTATTAGCAGAGTTCCTATAGAAGAGCGGTTTCTTTTCCGGCGAGTAGAACCTAAAGAACTCAATGTCTTCCGCTGTGTTGTAAGGTACGGATACAATGATGTGCGCAACGAGCAAGAGCCTTTTGAGAAGGTGTTGGTTGAATGGTTGAAGGAATTTATTGCTACAGAATTCTGGGTGTCCCAGAAAATGCTTCCAAGAGGTGAAACTGAAGGAAAATTGGAAGGTGGTGGTGATGAAGTTGATGGGGTGCAACGAATTAGTGAAGAAGAGAGGCTACAAGAGGCTATTGAAAGAGAGGTTGAGACAATAGAGAAAGCATTGCGAGCAGGTGTTGTTCATTTGATTGGGGAGAATGAGGTGATTGCTAACAAAGGAGCCGGCATATGGGATAGGATTTTGATAGATTACGCTTACAATTTCTTGAAGAAAAACTTGAGACAGAGTGACAAAATATTTGATATTCCTCACAAGCGTATGGTCAAAGTGGGAATGACTTATGAACTATAGAACATAGCGAGAAAGCAAAGATTATTGCTGTATCTGATGAGTTCTCAATTCAAACATGGGAATGACAGAAGCTTTCTTGCTGATATTGCATAGGAAATATTGATTGTTTGTGAAAGAATAATACAGAGAATTGCAACTTCAATTGGCAATATGAGTTCGTGCAATCGTTGTTAAGCCAATTTCTTGACCATATGTTAGCCAAAAAGGAAAAAAATTGAGTTTTTAATCCAGCCGATGCAATTAGTTTAACATATTTAGTCGCCAAGCAACAGTAATATAAAAATCCCTCGCTGCTATGTGCCAACTCATTTCTAGTGACTTTTTTAAAGAAGAATTTGATTGGGTCGCTCCTAGGTTTTCGTTTATGAATGAAAACTTGTGATCATTTGTGTGCCAAGCCCAAGTGCCAACTATAACACCTACGTACTTTCATGTTTGGGTCGGTGCTGATTGCTCCCAACTCGTAATGGTCCTCGACTATGGCCCAACATTGTCGGGCCTAGTGTTTTGACTTCCAATTGGTGGGCCTTTTACCTTGTTTACTTTTTGAACCTATTTTGTAGTTCTGGTTGGGTTCCTGATTTTGGGCCAGATTTATGCTTGATCCTATTGTCCAAAAAATGAAAACATTTAAGGGCCTTAGGTTTTCTTTTGATGCAGCGTGGAGTCCTACATCGATTAAGATTGGTAAGGTGTAATGGGGTATAAGGGGAAGGCAAACCTTGCACTCATGAGTTAGCTTTTAGGAGTAAGTTAGGTCCCCTGACAATGAGTCCGTTCCTTATATCCCGTCACGCTACATCATTTGGCGTCATCTGTGGGAAGTTGGTTAGGGCTCTCTGCTTGACGAGGGTGGCCGCCCACCTGGGTCCTGGCGAAGACGCCAGGGTTCGAGTAGGGGAGTCTAATGTAGCGTGGAGTCCCACATCGGTTAAGATTGGTAAGGTGTAATGAGATATAAGGGGAGGACAAACCTTTCACTCATGAGTTAGCTTTTGGGAGTAACTTAGGTTCCCTGACGATGAGTCCGTTCCTTATATCCCGTCACGCTACATCATCTTTTCTGTTCTTTTTAGTTTTTATGTTTTACCTACATTCATGGATTATGATTGAATTTTATTTATTAAAGTGTCAACGGGGAAACTATATATTTGCACCGTGCACTCTCATAAAATGAAACATTTGCAAAGACAAATATTTGATCCAAAATATTTTTTTATATAGTAAAAATATCTTCATACCAACTTCAATATTATTTGAGATTAAGTCATTTTTTGAATAAAGTAACTTCAAAACTGTTGGAAGTCAAATTATATAGCCCTCAAAGAAAGTTTTGAAGTGTCAGACACTCTTAACCTCTTAAAGCGCTTTATGAGAGAGAGGCTCACAATGTTAGAGACTTTAATAAATAGACAAAATCTTATGTGATTTAAAACTCAGACTAAGATAAATTAAATTATGTTGAAAATCACGATAATCTTACTTATAAAGTTCTTTTGAAATTGAGAGGATAACATATTATATTCCAAATTACCCCTTAAATTATTTTAAATGACTTATAGGTTATTTCCTTTTCTCGTAACCATCTATTTTATTTTTGGATGTGTTTTAAACATTTTTTTTTATTGATTTCCCCCCCCCCCCTAAACCTGTTAAAAAACAAAACTCACATTTGAAGAACGTTCTTATATAGTAAATATAAACAAATCACTAGGTGACATATTTTTGGTTATAAGGATTGAATTTATCATCATTACTCAACTCTCGCCTTACTTTTATCCCGAATTGGGATTGCCCATTGTATTATAACGTAATGGAAATATAATTCCGATGTTTGTCAAAAATACTAAAAACTAAAAAGTGACACCCACTTGAGAGAGAAAAAGTAACGACGATAAGGGTAGAGAAAAGTAAAAGGAGAAGAGAGCAAATAAAGCCATAGTGCTTATTTTAAAATATTTATTTTGTAACTATATTTTTATTATTTTATTTAGGATAATATTAGAATTTTTGGGACAAAAATGAAGATTAAGAAGTTTTTTTTTATGGGTCAATGATAGATATGTTTGTTAAATGTTCAATTTTAAATTATTTTCCGTAATTTTTGCCATTTACACTCTAGCATTTTTACGATTTCAAGTTGGAATCTTTTTAAATGAAAAGGTTAAAGTTAAAAATTAGAAGCAGTTCAAAAGAAGATTGTGAATATAGAAAAAAAAAACATTTTGAAGATATATAGAGAAAATGATATACAAGATATAATTGGAAGCAGTTGAAGAGAAAGGCAACTTATCCACCTCCAGAAGAAAAAAAGAAAAGATTAAAAAAAGAAAAAGAAGAGAAAGAACACTGCTGTTGTGCCCACACCAGCAAACGCGTGTAATCTGGCTCGTTTTCTTTATGAGAATAAATCAAACCGAACAAGCGTTAAAACTTAAAATCCTTTCTTTCAACATCGGGAGAATTTCCTTTTTAATTATTTTGGTTACTCTTTTTCTTTTCGTCCCTTTAGTCCTCTCTCTCTTTTAGTCCTACAGAATACAACATTGCTGTCATGAAAGTTCACCTCTCTCGTTGTAATACGAGGTAATCCATTAAATACCTTAACATGTCTTATTTACCCCTAGTTTTATTTTGTTTAATCTATGTCTCTGTTTTGTTATTTTCTTCTTTCCACCACGAAGGAAGGAAAACCAAGTTGACAATCGAGGTTAATACGAAGACCCATTTCCCCAGGTCGATTTCTACACGTGGGGTTTTAACGTTCAAGCTGTTCCTTCAAGGTCACCTATGTTCTTTCCAATCATTCCTTGCATGCTTTGCATTTTTCACTATGCATATTTCTTGCGCTTTTGTAACTTTTTCTCTTGAATTCTCTTTAGTTATTTACTTTGTTTTGAAGTTAATTTTGATGGATTTATTCTTACAAGTCCACTGTGATTGCTTAATTCATTTCTACTTGTTAGGTGGTAGTTCGGTTCATATAATTGTGAAGGTAGTCTGTTAAAAAGTAATTTTTGTTGTTGGTTTTTATGGATTTTGTATTTTTTTAATTATTTATTTCATCAGTGTTTAATCCCTATTCAAACATGTTTTTTCATAGCGTGAAGTGCTGATTTGGTTTGAATTTGTTTATGGGTATGGTGCCTGTTGTGCGTGATTAAAATTTCAGAATGTCCTTCTTACTTGAGTGTTTCTGCACGGTGCACACTGATTCACATCACTTTTTTTTTTCTCCATTTTCTTTTTAATCGAGCATCACAAGAGTCAACGTATAGAAAATATGTCGGATGATATTTTCTGCATTAATGTACAAATATTATTGAATTTTATTATACACACATGATTACAGGCCAAGTTTTTCACATGAGATTCATAAATTTCGTTGATATGTATAAAGGGTTGACTTATGCCAGTGGCTCAGTTTGTTCATTTATACCATTTTTTGTGGAATCCTTTAATACGATGAATGAATACTTTGGCTTAATGCTTTTAGTAATGAGATTTTTTCCTGTCTCTTTTTGCTCATCATCAGGAGAAAATACAACTGAGGGATGGGCATACTGCTGTTATGATATTACATGAAAATAGAGCATAGATTATAGATATTAACACCCCCTCAAATGATATATTCATGCACATTTGAATGTGTCTTGACTTTTATTCAACTTATGGTCCAATATTAGCAGATGGATGTTCTTTGCTTGGATAACAGCACAGAAGGCCCTGACAGGAAATCTGCAGAGAAGTCTCCTACTTCAGGTTCCTCTGATATGGATGATAAATCTGGAGACCCTGAAGTGCTTCCTCGTGTTGGAGACCAATATCAGGCAGAAATCCCTTCATTAATTTCTGCACCTGGTGTTTCTCAGCTTATAAAGAAGTTTAGAGATTCAGAAATCATGGTGAATCTGCCAAAGTCACTGGGACTACCCATTCCTCTTATGTGGGCATGTTGTAAAGTTGAAAGCAGTTGTGGAACTTTAGAATCTGTCGTCAGTGAAGAGGGGCAAGTTATTTCTGAGAATGATTGTCCACAAGTTGAAGTTGAACCTGTGACTACTTTACTGGGTGAAGCAAAAAAAGTGAGAGGATTTTCAAACTTTCAGTCTTCTTTTAAAAGTGATGAGATGGATATTGACTCATACCCAGAACTGAAAATTGATCTGGATCAGGCAAAAGACATGTATCTTCTCCCTGGCTCGTTGGGTGATCCTTGGACATACACTGAATATAACAGTTTTCTTCTTAGTCTTTATGTCTTTGGGAAGAATCTTAATTTTGTAGAGAGATTTGTTGGGAGTAAAAGTATGGGAGACATACTGTCTTTTTATTATGGAAAATTTTATAGGTCTGAAGGATATCGGCGATGGTCAGAGAGTCGAAAGTTGAGAAATAAGCGGTGTATATATGGGCAAAAAATATTCACAGGATGGAGGCAACAAGAATTGCTATCACGATTATTTTCCCACGTGTCAGGGGAGTGTCAAAATATGTTGATTGAGGTATCTCTCTGACATACTTTATATTATGCAAGTCGTTATCATACATTATCAGGATAAGGGAATTGCCATGTAAACATGCACCTGAATAAGTAATATTCTTGTAGGATTAAAAGATTGTACAAGTATATTGGCATTGACCATGCACACTGCCTTGGAGTTGTAATGGTAATAAATGATGTTAAAAATATCTGTCTTTGTGACATGTATCCTTGTTTTTAAGATATATTAGTTAGATGACTTTCATTGGAGACTCTCAGCAAGCTTGAGATTTGTCTGATGCTTGACAAGTCTATTCAGTAGTATGTTATGCTTAAAAACAAAGGTCAAGTGATAATGCCATAGGACTTCTTGAATTTTTTATAACAAAGATTCCAGTTTAAAAATAGTTGGGGGTGGTGATATGTGTAAGCTGTAAAGATTCTACATTGCACTGTGGCCTTATGTCTTAGGATACTCATGCTTATCTTCTAAAGTTGTTACTTCCCACTTTGATGCTTCAAGATAGTTGAGACACTAATTTTTTTTTTTTTTCTGTTGGCTTAATTCTTAGTTACTGATCAACAGTAATAGTTTAAGGCCCAGCATTGAGTCCCCCTCCCTTCTTGTGCATGGTTATCATGAAAGGGTAAAGTGAAATTTTCTGGATTGAAAAAAAAAGATTATTAGTGCTCATGATTCCACTGACTGGTGTTTGTTATATATCCTCTCTCTCTAGATAAATTTTTTCAGTGATATCACTTCCAGGATTTTGGTGTCTATTACCAAATCGAAATCTCGTGCAATTGTTTCTTACTTAATGGTTATAGGCTTACTGTACAATACTGCTGTAACCTTTGATGCAGGGCATGAATAGGATTGCTTGATTACCTGTTTATATATGGTATTGTTGTTGTTGTTATATATCCTTATTTTTAATGCTAATAAGGTATATGCTATACAATTGTTCGTGCTTTTATGGTTTGAGAAATTGGACTCGTTCTGCAATGTCTTTGCATGGAATGCAGAGTAAGCAGAGCGTAAAGATATCATATTATATGGTATTGGAAAGAGAGTATGGATCTTGATGTAGAAAATGGATCATGAATAGGGAAAATGCTATGCAAGATAATAAGTATTCAGGTAAAAAATGGTAATGGAATCCTGGAGAAAAGAAATAAGAAATATATGAGCAAAGTCAGATAACCTGATCATCAGGGAATAATTAGAAGTACTACTTATAGATGGTTAGTACTTGGTGGTGAAATAATTGTTTCATGAGTTCTTCTGGCATATAATAGTTTAATTCTTAGAAAGTGTGAGTAGGGGTATTTCTTGGACTGCCTTTCTTCAAGTATTTTTATTTGACAGATTATCCTGGCTCTCTGAGTTTCTGTGCGTTTAATACTGTTATAGAGGCTGATTTCAATTAGGAAAATATTCAGTAGAATGAAACACAAGTTAGTACATTTTTATGTGTTTCTTCCTTCAGATTCCCAAATTGAGGTTAATTTCTCTCTTTTCATCCAAGTATTTGCCATGTTTTATTACCAAACTGTCTTATCAATATCATTAGAGTTCCTTTTGTTTTTTCTTGGTTAATTGTTTAGACTGAAGAGGCTGCCTATAGGCTTTTATATTTGGTTTCTAATTGTTCCCAAAGTTCACATGGCCATTTCAGGATATGCTGCTAAGCTGGCCCTTTCATCTTGTGTGTTTCTGTTAACCATGTATTTGCTAATTAGAAATACGGTGTCTTCTGATTTCACAAAAAATGTTATTTATTGCAGCTTTCTAGGAATTTTGGGGAGGGAAAGATGCCATTTGAAGAATATGTATTTGCTTTAAAGGATGCTGTTGGCATTGACATGCTCATAGATGCAGTCAATATTGGCAAAGGGAAGCAAGATCTCACTGGCACTGCTGTTGAGCCAACAAAGATTAATCACATCTTCTCTGTTCGCCCTGAAATACCAATTGGCAAAGCTTGCTCCTCTCTTACATCTGCAGACATAATCAAGTTTTTGACTGGAGATTTTAGATTAAGTAAAGCTCGATCCAATGATCTCTTTTGGGAAGCTGTTTGGCCTCGTCTTTTAGCAAAAGGGTGGCACTCTGAACAGCCCAAGGATCGTGTTGTTTCTGGTTCAAAGCCATCTTTGGTTTTTATTATTCCTGGGGTAAAGAAATTTTCAAGAAGGAAACTGGTGAAAGGTAACCACTACTTTGATTCTGTAAGTGATGTATTGAATAAAGTAGCATCTGATCCAGGGATTCTTGAGAATGAAATTCAAGTGACCGATGGCAGTGTAGATAGGGAAAACAGACAGGACAAACAGGACCTAGATGTTCTGTTAAGTAAGCAACAACACCGTTACCTTCAACCTCTTAGTTCAAATTGTAACCAAGATCTAATGAAATTTACAATTGTGGATACCAGCATAGGTTATGATTTGGAACAACGCAAAGTGAGAGAGCTGAGAAGTTTACCTTTTCAAACTATGAATATATCCACCCTCATGAGCCATTCTTCTAGTGGATCCGAGCGAGATACATCTGAAGAAACAGATCAGGCTGAATACACTACTTCCTCAAGCCCTGCTGAGGAGTTTTCTGATAAAAGGGTGAGCATAGAGTCAACAGATTATACTCATATATCAGAGGCCCTCAATGCCAGTGAAGTGGCAGTAGAAAATCATTCTGATCTGCATAATGATGAGCATTCAAAGGAGACTAATAAGTTCCAGTTCACTCAAAATGTGTCATCTGGTTCCTCAAAGTATTTACCTGCCCTCGTGAATAAGCAGAAGCTAACAGCTTGCAACCTTGAAGAGTTTAGCCACTGCATTGAAAGTACTACTATGGACGGGAAGTTGGATTTAAATGAGTCTACTTCACCATCAAATCTGTGTGATGCAAAATTTGTGGGTCTACAAAATTTGTCTTCGCCATGTTCTCTGGCTGAAGGAAGTCCAAATGGAAGCAATGAAGGCAGTGCTACTGAGAAGCACCTCAATGGAGAAGTATCTGCAGAAAAACATGAAACCAGGATGTTGATTGACTTGAACCTTCCTCATGTTTCACCTGAATTGGGAACTGAAGTGGAAATTCCATCTTCTATGGTCATACTGAAAAATAATGACAATCAACGTGCAAGTACATCATCATCACTATACGAGATTACCCAGCTCAATCAGATACAAGAGCTTCCTGATGGTCATAAAGAGCGGCAACATATCATAGTCAGCCGTCGCCAGAGTACAAGGAACCGGCCATTGACTACAAAGGCATTGGAAGCTCTTGAGTATAGCTTTCTTAACTCAAAGAGGAAGAGAAAAAATGTGGAATATTCACACAATAGCCCAAAGTCCCAGTATTTACGTGTAAGTGATGGGACAATTGTTGGTGCCACCTGCGATAATGGCACTGGTAATGTTATGGCAGACACAAGAGCAGAGAAGGAGAATGAGATCCGGGCATATAGCAGTAGCATCAACCTTAGTAGTGAGGCTCACTATAATTCGTGAAAAGGTTGGGGTAGCCGCTTCTTAAAAGGCATCAAGTCCATAAATATTTCTGATGATGAGGCTAAGCTGCTAATGTTTTCATTGTTTCAAATGCTTCCATAACTATACCAGAGGATCAAAGCTATCATTCTACAGTCACTTCTTATCCTATGAATTGATCATATGATTTAAAGATGAAGAGTTATGGCAATTAACATGAATGCTTGTTCTTGTTTCATATCAGACTGGTAGGAATGTGAGTGTTACTTATGGTTGGATCTGGCCATCTCCATACTCGCGCATGTGTCTCAGCTGGTCATTTTAGCATATACAGTTGCAAGTCAAAAATTATTCTGCAATAACTTGTAATTACCATAGATTATCTCCTTATTGGCACTTACCTCGATAATAAATAAAATTATTTGTTAGATTTACATGTCATATAGGTCATTCATGTAAGCATTGCTCTGATTTGAATTGATTAATGTAAGTCATCTTTTTTGACTTGCACCTGTGATATAACGAAATTTTATTTCTTTTTTTTACCATGCAACCCCTAATTAGACTGGTTGTTAACATCAATGAGCTTTGGCTGAATAGTACTGAACACGTCTTCAGAGTCGTGTTCAATGAATTCAAACCGCAACTGTAGTTAAGTGAACCAAAACAAGAAAGGCAGGTTACTAAATTTTTTTTTATTAGTGTCTTTTTCATGGCATGAGCAGAAGTGGGGCGGCTAAGTTGACAGGATGTACTTTAAGACCTCTCGTTATCGTTAATACTCGGCCCAAGCTAGGTGATAGCTAGCTGGACTCATGTTTGGGACTTGGTCAGAGGCGCGGTCCATTGCCAGAGGCGCCTGACTCATGTTTGGGACTTGGTCGGAGGCCTGGTCCATTGCCAGGCCCTTAGTTTGATTTTCGCTGTAAACTCCACTCTGGAAAGGTAATGCCAAGTTGTCAACACGGCCAGTTTTAAGTAGGATGGTAACAGCGCTGTCCCGAGGAAAAATTCACATCATCCCCGCCTCCAATGGTGCAATCCCTGCAAATGGGGATTTTTGCCATCCCCAGTTTAAGTTATTTTATTTTATTTTCACGCAGGACTTAGCAGTAGTGAACATCACAGGCTCATGCACACTACTCCTTTCAAACTGGTTGAGTTTATTTATTATTATTTCTTGTAATGTGCCTTTTACGATGATGGAATAAATTCTTTTTAACATTTCTTCAATTTCTTTTGATTTTATACATATTTTGATTTTAAAATTTATAGATTTTTCTTACATTTTAAAAATCAGTTATACATAATTATAATTTAAATAAATGGAAAAAGGTTAAAGTATTTTATTATGTGTTATAAAATGTATTTAGAAACTAACATGGGAATCTTCTTTAGAAAAAAGAGAGAAAGATATTTCCTAAAATTTTGAAATCACCCCAAGTTTTGATTTGATTTAAAAGAGCTTCAGTGCAAGTGCCATGCTGATATAGTGATCTTTAACTCAGGAGTAAGGAATAACATAGTGATAGTGCCAGATTGATATCATGTAGGAACGGATTTAGAAATTATCAAAAGATAAAAAATGACCAATTTTTGGATCCGTATATAAATTAACTCTTAAATTTTTTTAAAACATAAAATTTACTATAATTAAAATTTTAAATATGTATTTAGATATGTCATTAGTAGAATTTAGATTCGGTCATGATTGATCTTATTAAATTGGGATCGTTGGTTTTTTGTACAGACGATTACGATTTTGTACGGATTTTTAATTTTTTTTTGCAGTACTTATCCATTAATTATAAAATTGCCAATTATTTAACGTTAATGTCATTATTAAGATAATGGAGTCATTGTGATTAATTTCCCATGCAGGCTTGATGAGCGACTGAAATACTTAAAAATCAATATTTTAATACGTTGTTCACCTAATCAAAACACGTCCATATCAACAATGCTAGTTTTATGCATTCTCTTTCCTTAGATAAACATGAACAAACAATAAGATATACTCATGGGAAAGAATAATCCATGCTTGTCCTTTATGTTGGTTTTATCTATTGGTTCCTTTGTCTATGTCAATTTGCTACCTGGTCAATTTTTAAGTATTAAGAATTAGAAACCAAAATTCTGCAAGCTTTATTGTACTTAGGGTTTACCTTAATATAATCAAGAAATATGTGGGATAACTGATATTAACGTTGGCAAGCTTTTGTCCTTGCATTCTTGCAAGTATGCATGTAACATCAATAATATCGATCTATATATCGATAATTCCTACGACGTCTTTTTATTAGTAGTTTGAGATGGAAACTAAAAGAGTATTTGTAATGAGAAGGCCTTCAAAATTCATTGACTGGAACTTTGAAGCTTAGCCCATGTTTGATATTCTGATCTCTGTCTCCTTGTTTGCTTCTTGTTTTACATTAACCCTGTGGGAGCTGCAAAATTCAACATAAACAAAGGACATAATACATATTTTATATAATTAATTGCGATTATGACTGCTTTAAATAATTTCAAAAAGCCCTTTTTATCAACTATGGACTTTAGACCTTTCTATGCAGAAGGTTAGCAAGACTTGGAAAAAAATGCCACTTCCAGCAAAAATTGTAAATTTAATTATTCAGAAGATCAATAACAAATTCTGCTTTCTTTGTTGTTTTGTTTTGACTCATAATTCTTATCAGTCTCCCTTTGAACAACAATAAAAGCAATTAATTAAAAAAAAGATTGAAGTCCAAGCTCCACAAAGCTAACCCTTAGATAATAGGAAATTCCAGAAAACTATGGAATTTTTAGGAGGCCATAGGATGCTCTTAGTTAATGTCGTTGTGCACTTATGGAAAGGTTGATTCTAGGTTAACTCGGCAGCAACCCTCTTTTATGTCACTACATGTTACTTCCCCATTTTTATACCAATTAGATACTTACTCCGCTTGTTTCCTTCGATCGTTTGGATCAAATGAGACATAAAGAGTTCGGCTTCTCATCATAGTCACTTTCTCTTATTAATAAATCTTTGTTAATTAATTGCCAGCTGCAATTTAACAGATTTCAGGAAGCTCAAGCACACTGGTATGCTAATTGTGTATTATTTTAATTTTTTAATCCTAAAGATATGAAAGGAGCTAGCTAGCTTATTCAGGAAGAAGAAAAAAATAAAACCTGACAAAATGTTACCAAGTTAAGAGACACCTTGGCCTTCTACTTCTGTAACTAGTAGTAATTTGTTTGAATACAAATGAACAATTATATAGGAAAACAGTGTTGCAAATTTTAGTTGCATTGAAAATTAAGAGCAGTAGCAGAAGGCTTCAAGGCACAAATAATTGTCACACTACTTAATATATATATAATGGAAACGGGAGAAATAAGTTGTTGTTTAGGATATTACCATTATAGCATGAAGGTAGAAACATTATTTGCCTAGT
>JASKGM010000013.1:13079039-13089483 GCA_034509205.1 Ceratonia siliqua | reverse complement strand
AAATATATATATACTTATAGCAGAGAAATTGTAAGGTTTCCGGCCTGATAACTACTAAATTAAGCACAGTTTTTTTTTTTTAATTGAGGAGGCAGAGTGGTAGTGTACATATATATATATATATATATATATAGTATAGTAATTAATGAAGATTAAATTAATGAAAATAAATGGATAAACAAAAAAGATAGAAATGACTCTTGAAACATTTTATGAAGAGAAATATTACTCCCAAACAAAACTCATAAAATGTTTCTTCTAGTTAACCAACATGTAATGTGAAAATATAGAAAAGATAAGATAAATTATAATGATTGGCTAAAAATAACTTTTTTGTGAGTTTTGTGTTATATATTTTTATGAGATAAACGCTCCTCTTTTATGAAACTAAATATGGTTAGTTGTTATAATTTACAGCTAAAAAGTCTATTTATCAAAATCTTAAAGTTGATGAACTTATATATTGATTAGAATTGGTAAATGGGTATATTGTTGGCCCAAATTAACCTGATCGTCAATCAGGTCAACCAATCCCTAACTTTAATTTTATAAAAAATTATAAAATTTATAAAAAGCATAATAATGATAATAATAATAATAATTAAATCCTTAGAATAAAACTTATAATTATGATGGCTGTACAAACATCAATTATTCTTAAAAAGAGTTTAAAACAAATATGAGCAACTACAAATATATTATACCATTGTTTAACATGATCTTTCTTTTTATGTCAAAGTTGTACTGTTTTGTTGTTAGTCAATAAAAGGGGCATCAAAGAAAACAAAATAAGTCTTTAATTATTAATTTATTATAATGAGTAATGACACCTTTTTTTCTAGATTATGTTTCTTGTGAGCCCATGGATGAGTTACGGATAAGGTAGGGTAGGAGAGACAATCCTTGAATCTAACATAATCCTTTCATATTACATGAGGAAACCTAGGTCCCCTTTTTAAAATAAACTGTAGGTAGGATCAAATAAACATCACTGTTATCACTTATCCCTAAAACACATTCTGTAATTTGTATTATGGTTGATACTTTTGGGTAAACTAGCATAAAGCAAGAAGGAAGATGCCTTATTAGTTGTATTTCCTTCTTTGCTTTTGGATTCTCTAAATAGTGAAGACCAAAGTTGAAAACGAAGGGGGAGATAAGAAGAGACCTAGCTGGCGAGCTGTGCATGCCTGTATCGTTGAAGGAGAATAGAGACTTTAATGGACTTCAGGACTTGGGCCTTGACAGTTAGGACTAGATCTCACAGTCACACATGCACTATTTTTTTCTTTAATTTTTTGATTGGTTGGCCCAATTCAAATTGCAGGCCACAAAGTGATTGGGTCAACTAGGCCTAGTTTTTTGAGCCATCGAAATTATGTACAATTTTTTTTTTGGGTTAAAACGAATTAAGCCATCGGGTCAGGGTTATTTTACTACCTCCAATATTGACTTTTCTATATATTTTCTCCAAACTATGCACACACTATCTGAATAGAGCTATTAATATTCATTATCTATTTATACTCTATTCTAACAACTTATAACTTTAATTTTCCATAATATCTGGATGTAAATCAGAGAGTAGAATTAACATCATCTCTTGGCTCGTTGAGTATACTGTAAATTTTCATATGGACCTGCCTTGATAATTAATTAAAGATACCTGGACGGGGCCACGATAATGGAAAAATCTTCCTTTCTGTTTTCTGTTAAACACCCTAGCCCCTGCAAACTATGAATTCGAGATCAGAAAATTCTCATGTGAATAATAGAAACGGCAAAAAAAAATATTCATCCATCTGAATTTAAATTTCAATGTTGCCCAGAAAAAACCATTCAGATAATTACTTCATCGCTCCAAGAGATTGCCCAGACTGAGCTTTAATATACGACAAGCCCATGATATATGTAAATGTAATATAATACACTTGTAATTTACCTTTAATTTTTTATCTTGGAGAATCTTTTTTTTTTCTCATCTCCTTTTGTTGTTTATCAAAATAAGAGATGAGACCTTTACTAAAAAAAAAGAAGAGAGATGATCAGATATTATAGACTGATACGAGAAACCCTAGAAAGGCCAAAATTTGTCCTCTCTTCTCCTATCTTCGCTGGATGTATCTCTACAGATCGAAAACTTCCAAAGAGACAGTGAGTGATATTCCTCAGTTATCGGAAGATGATCCAAATCCTTTTGAAATCATAAAAATTGTGTCTCCGTGTCAGCATCATGGAGTTCAAATTCAATACGACAAACGATGTGGAAGGTAGAGCCACAAAATATGTGGTCCCAGGGATCTAGGGTTTTGAATTCACAACTACCTTAAGCTACAGACAAATATAGCCTGCTACCCAACTGGATTAGATCCCGGACTACATGGCTAAATGATGAAGATTCCGACAAGTTAAGTGACAAACTTCAACAACTTTGGCCACACAGCGCTTGGCTTTTATCTTGTTAATTTCCTCTTTTGATTCATGCTAATCCAACCTAACTTATATATATATATATATATATATATATATACTCAGCTTTATGCTTCTTTCAGATACATATATATATGTGAGAAAATACCGAGTGACAATTGAATTTAAATCCCAATGGATTAATTTTCCTAAGTTTTTATCAAATTCTTACTCATTTACTTGCTATTTCATCTGAATATATAGATATATATTAAGTGACAAGCTTAGTGACTTAATGAAAGACACAAATAAATGCTAGATGGTGGATTAATAATTAGTTGCTACTTGCCAGTGCTTGCAATGGTAGTGTTTTGTTCAGATTCACCTGCTTTCGCATTGAATATTATATAATAATATGTGTCATCATTAACATATTATAAAAAATCCCATTCATCAAATTAGAGAAACTAGAAAATTGTACTCAAAATATCATATCTATTTGCGCAGAATCTAGGATGTACCATAGGTTCTTAGTTATAAGCTTGGTTTGAATTGAACATTGGATTATATTTATATATATCGTCATAGCTAGCTGTATATCGGGACAAACTTATGTGATCAAAATTTGTTTGGAAGAGATTAAAATATTTACCAATAAAGTGAGGTGTCCACTTTTCTTCATAGAAATCTTAAACAGAAAAGAGTACTTTGAATTGATCTCTCCTTGTTGTCATCTCTTGGATGTATTAGAATAGTATGATTCGGTCATGATTGTCATGTTGCGTCAATCTTGACCGTTCGTATAAAAATAAATAATTATAATTAAAAAATTAAAAATACATACAAAATCATAGTGGTTTGTATAAAAACAGATTACCATGATTTGATAGAACCAAACTAGATCTAGATTCGTATTAGAACAGCCAAATTTGCTCAAACGATGCAAGCTAATTAATGTAGTGTAATATTATCCAGTTAAGTCTTAAGTAGTTTCAGATTAATCGTAAAATAGCTTAAAAATCTTCTATAACAGTACACGTCAATTGTCATTTATAATTTGTCAGTAATAAACTTCTCCTCAATTATCAAGTAAGGAATGTAAAAGTAAAACAAAGAATTTTAAACTTAGGTGAAATTGGGTTGAAATAGGAAAAATGAGTGTGAAGAGAACCCTAATTCGCATTTAATTGTTCATATTGCAATCTATATCTAGACTATAACTAGCTAGAAAGAAATTGTTAACACACAAACAAACATGAAAAAGATGTAAAGGATCCGACCAATGAAAACCCTAAGCATCATAGATGTTTCAAATTAATCATCAAGTTAAAACAATATCCAGACTCATTAATTGATTCATTGATGATTCAAAAATATTTTCTTTAATTAATCCATCACTTATGGAAAAAGAGCAAAACCTGGCATTTTTTCTTCCGCTGAACAGTATTGAAATTGAGAAACTAATCCCGATTTATATCTTGATTAGCTGACAATTGCATAGAAATGAATAAGAAAATCACAGGAAACATGATAAACTACACTTCTACATATGCATTCATAATCCCCAAACCAAAAATCAAGATGCTGCAGTTAATCATCACTTCTCTGGAAATAAAGCTTATTATTAGCCAATATAAGTACAAAGATTCGCTATAACTCGCATAATCCTCAAGCTACTATCTGTTAATTAAGTGTCAAACCCAATAATTAACCCTATTACCCTAAACAAGAAATTAAATCAGCACTAAAACACCTGCATATATATGGATCGTCTAATCATTTATGACAATATCAAAGGTTAGACTTAGAAGAACTAGAAGTTGGAAAATTGCCGCAATGGAGAGGACCCGTTGCCCCCTATCAGTCACATTGAACTTCAATGGGTACCAGAGGAAGCAGTGGCTACTTTCCTTAGTGGCTTATCTCCATAATCATATATATGTTTCATTAATTTTACCACTGTTATTAGCATTATTTTGGTTAGCTCTCTCCCCCTCTGATTCCCTATACTTATGCAAATACCTTTTGAGTGGCTCAGCGTAATCATCAAACCCTAGAGTAGCCAAAGCCCAGCAAATATCATCGCCATTCACCGTCTTGCGCTTCTCCTTGTGACACTTATCAGAGGCTTCCCCAGTAACAAAGCTTATGAACTCAGACACACATTCTTGCATAGTTTCCTTAGCTTCTTTGGAGATTTTGGCGTTAGGCGGTAGAGTTTGCTTCATAATCCGCCCTACATTAGCTATTGGAAGCAACCGATCTTGCTCCTTGATGTTTCCATCTTGAGAAGAGGCACTAGACGTTGCAGCTGTGAAGTTGTACTTAAAGCCTTCTCTCTCTGAGACTTTGGCTATGTTGTCACCCATGTCTGTGTAAAAGAGAGATTAACTTTAATCCTGTCAAACACAGACACGTTGCTCCCTGCAGTGGTCAAGTAGCTAATATATATATATATATATATATATATAGGTAGGAACTCTCGTGCTTATGCAAATTAATTGTGCATGTGTATGTATATGCGCACCATTTAGTTGAGACTTGATGACATGGCAGGTCAGTTTCATAGGGGGACACAGTGGCAGGCAATTCCCTTTGTTGCTATGAGTTAGGTTTATATCTTTTGATGTAACTATGTATACTTATAGGGTTCGTGGGGCAATCAACTTCCCAAGAGCCTTAAAGAAAGAGACTGTAAACTTATCAATTATGGAGAGAATGGTCCCCCCCCCGGGGCGGTCCTCTTCCCTCTTTACTTCCTTCTGTTTGTTATTAATTATTAATTTTTGTAATTAATGCTGTCCATAATTTCGAACTAAGTACAGTAAATAATGCTGTAAATTTGAATTTGTGGACGATATGAGTGCACGTTGCTTTATTGTTGTGCGCATATGACCAAACCAGGACCTAAAAAGAACACGTTAATTATAAATTAAACTCCCTTACGTTGGATTACCAACTGCTTACTTATATGAGATGGAATTTGGTTCATTTTTGGAAATAAAAAAATTAAATAAGTTAGTTTTCACAAATTCATGATAGGTTTTTATTATTATCTTTTATAAAAATCTAAATTGTCGGTCAACGATTATTTACTTTGCACTTCTCTCTAAAATGCTTGGTAGACTTTCAAAAATACTTTTCAAACATAAGATTATCTCACTTGTTCATAATAGCATATTTCATATTTGGGTGAGATGGTAATTTAATTATGATTGTTCTATGTTCAAATTACATTACGCGGGTAAGGTTAGTCTAGAGTTCTTTTTTATCTTTCCCTTTTTTCAAATCCCAACTTTGTGAGTTATATGTAACTTGTGATCAAGTATAAATTAAAGCCATGTTATTTTTCAGCTAGAGTTTTGTGATCTAGGCTGAATCCAAAAAAACGTAAAATTTACAAGTAAGATGTTATAGCAACCTCATGTAGTAGTTTTATAATTAGTGATGGCCATAACAATGGCGGAGTTAGTATTTAAAATTGAGGAGAGGTTTACTTAAATAGGAGGAAGAAGAGCTGGGAATGGAGGAGGGTGTCAAAGTGAGTATCACAAACAAGAGAAACGGGTAGAAAAGTAGGAATTGGGACAAGGGCTCAAAGAGAGAAGAAGGGATTCGGGGAACAAATAATGCCCCTTTCAACCCCCTTAGCTCCACCATAGCTAGAACCTAAACTGGGCACCTTTTCTTTTATGAAACTATCTTATGTTCCAGTTTAAGTTTGTCTTCTTTGGACCCCTTAATTTCTCCCTCTTACACTCAACCTCAGGAGTTATACATGTACCACTTTTTTTTTAAAAAAGAAAAGAAAAGAAAAAAATATGTGCTCATGATGGTAGATTAATCCTTTGCGAATCAAGTAATTAAATTAATTCATCTGGTGCATATTAATTGATTAGTCATAATCTTGATCACTATTATGCTTCATAAACCCTTTTTAACATTCCACAACATGAAAACGACACAAATTCTGACTTCCATCGGAAGGCATGATTAAAAGCATTGGTTCGTTCCTGGGTTTTCATTCAATAATTGAAATTTGTGATAATTTATTTGTGCCAACTATAATACCTAGATGCTTGTATGTCATGTCAAGTATCTTAAACTCGATTAAAACCAAGATTCGGAGAAAGAATATCAAGAGAAATTTAGTCAAAGTTGGGAAGGACTGCTCTAAAACATTTACCTGAAGGGACGTCGACGAAGTTCTTTTTTTTTTTTTTTTTTTTATTGTTAGAGGAGACAATATCATGATGGAAGGAAAAGTTATGTTTGACGTTTAAGATCTGAAATTCTGGAGTATGCATATATTTTAGCCTATAAATATACTCACTCTTGGTTCTCATTAGTTTCCTTGGGAATTCATATGTTTACATACTAGACAAGCTTGATTTAGTATAAAGGCATAAAATAAACCTTAAAAGAATGACAAGTGGGAGATAAAACTGACAATAAAGTTTCTAAATTGGGCTATTATAATAACTTAATTAGGTCGAGTCCTCCTCTTATTAATTAGGTGCAAACAGTTGACAGGTACGTAAATAAAATAATGACATTTAATTTGGGAATATTTTTTTTTTCAAAAAAAAAGCAGCTGTCTCTATAGGTGACAACCCGATCCCTAGCTTCATATGAATATTAAAATATGTGTATATATCTTCTTCCCAATAAATACGAAGTTTTGGGTATATACTATATCCCCGCATCTCTTCTATTTTTTTTTAGGAAAACAAAAAACTTTCTGCTATGATATTTTATACATGAAAAATATGCCCTTCAAATCCATATATATAATGCACTCTTTTGTGTAAGTCATTGATAGTATAGTAAATCAAGATCATGCATGTATGGATGATATAATACTTTGCAAGAAAAAAAAGTGTTTTCTATGAAGAATTTGAATGTATGAGTAGTGTATTACTTGCAATATTAAGAATAAAAATAACATGGACGGGTAGCAAAATTTATAATATACATGGAAGTGTACCCAGTATTCTTGGGGAAAAAAATGATGATATGCATAGCCTTTGTACATATTATTCTAATTAAAATTCCTTCAGAAAGGAGTTTTATTGCTTTGGAATTTATCCCATCATTCCTTCCTAGCTCTTTTGAATTGATTATACTATTAATTATTGCATCTTGATGCATGTTCCAAGTTCATCGCAAGTCGTGAAAGTTAATAATTAGAGACTAAATTAGCCAATCTTGTTCTAACTGTACCTCTCGGCGTGAAATCACTGTTGGAAGAACATGATAGTGGTCCTGTTACTGTTACTGGTTCACTGTCTTTAAACAACATATGAAGTTTTTATATATATTTCAGAAGCAAACAATAGAAAAGACATACTTACTGCCCTCCCTCACTTATGATGAATGTAACTAGTAATTTATATATATCTCTAATGTCCTGTTTGTTAATTTAAAGCGAGTATCTACCTTAAACTTTTAGGTTAAGTATTCTTTAACAACAGTAAGTGTTGAGGGCCTTCGTTGGTCGCCTAATACTTGAAAGACGAGGGTTTGCGTACTCATATATGTCATATATGTTCTTTCTTTGCAGTGACTGCACAAATATGGGTTGCAGGAACTGATCAGAGTTGCTACTTAGTCTTAAAGCTGTGTTAATAGTTGAGAAGAAAGAGCAGGTAAAGTGTCAAACTTTTCAAAGCAAACAAGAGTAGATAGTTAAATAATTAATAAAAAATAAATGAAGGACATCTATAATGAAGGAATTAGACTAGGATTTGATCCGGGATTCTTTGTCACAAATGGGGCAATAAACAAATATAAACTAGGAAGTGGGTGTAGGCACATAACTAGGAAAGAGACTTTGACAAACAGAAAAGGATTAATTATTTAAAGTCTGTGTGATGGACCTAAAGAAATTCGTACGTTCCAATTCTTTTTCTCTTTATAGAGGCCACCTTCCTACTTTTATTAGGATTCCCCCACTCTTTTAGTGGGCATCTTTGCTGATCTGATCTTCAAGATTTCCAAGTCCAGCTAGGACCTTATAATTAATACAACGGTCACCCTCACCACTGCTTCAGAAGTCCGAATCTCAGGAATTAATATCAGAGTTTAAAAAATTGCTGTGTTTAGCTGTGGCCTGAACTGGATGTGCCTTCCTGCCATTGAAATTCAATGTCGCCTTCTTCATATGCCAGTGCCACATGAACAAAGTTCACTTGATACCCTGAATTCATTATTAATTAATTAGTCTAAAGTGAGTTGATGACGAGAGTTACTTGGTCCACATAAACGCGAATGCATCATTATCTTAACTAATCAATACTAATTTTATTGGTAAACTTATCTCATCCATACATAGTTGATTTCCCAAAGAGGTACCATATAAAGTCAGCACGCAGAAAATTAATAAGACCATTTGCCCTAACATGTCACATGTGAACTTTAATTGTTTATGCTTTATATATGAGAAATTAAGCCTAATCACATAAAACTCCAAAAACAAAAAGCGCGCACACACACACATATATATATTTGCATGATCTGCTAGCTATTTGCAGGTATATGTATTTTCACTCAAAGCTCAACCTTTTTTGTTGCCTTAGTAATTAAGTGAACCTTTTAAAATCAAAGAGAAACATCAATGTCTTCCCTCTAGCCACGAACCATAAAGAATGAAAATGGAAGGACTAAAATAGAAGGAAGTAAAAATTGACAACCGTTTCATTCTTTTTTTTATACCCAGCAAGCGTTAATGGTACCTATGGGCTTCAAGAATGCCCAGATCTCGGTTATAGGCCATTCAGCTTCGTTTTAGGTATCTCAGAAAGGTCTGCGGCCCAACATATTTAGACCTAAAGTTGTAACAATATTTTGTTTCCCTTCTTAGTTATGTTCTAAAGTTGTATTTTATGTATTTGTCTCAAAAACGCATGCTTGTGATGTTTTGTTATCTTGTTTATTTGCTTGTTTTGTCTTCTTGAACTACTGGCCTTTGTGTCTTATATAATTAATTTCTTCATGTTTTATGAATGAATATAAAAAAAACAATGCATACATTATTGTTTGAAAAATAAAAGTTAGAGAAAAGAAAAATATAAACACGAGACTTTCTTTTTTCCTTTTTTCAAGAATAATAAAATATGATATTAGTATATAAAGCTTGTTCTAACGCGTTAAAATGTTTGTTTTTTATTTGACTTGTTAGCTTTGATAATTATTCCACTGTTTTGTTGTTCAATTTTGAATAAGTGGGCCATGAATCGTCCAAAAAAAAATCATAGAAAATTATATGTGATAGTGTAACTATATATTCAAATGTTATTTTTCATCTATCCCCAAAAGTTTCCTGAGTTGTCCCAATTAAGTTATAATTGGACGTAATCTAGTGATTTTCAACTCAAGAACAACGGAGTCGTGGTGCTAGATTGATATATACTTGCTCGTTAACTAATGAAAAATTCAAATGTTATGGCATTAATGATATGCTTAAGATAATATATAGAATGAGCGACAGCCCAAATACTTAAAAATAAAATATTTAGTATTCTAAGTATTCTTCATCTAATCAAAACACGTCCGTATCAATATTACTATAAGATATATATGTTCATGGGAAAGAATGAGATCCATGGTTGTCCTTTACGTTGGTTTTATCTATAGAGCCTTTCTGCGAAGGCCATTGTAAATTGAGTTTAACATAATATAATCAAGCTTCTGTCTTTACATAGTTGTAAGTATGCATGCCTCATCAAATCTATCGATATCTATATATCGATAATTTCAACAAGGTCTTTCTTCGTCGTTTTATTGTATAGCAGTTTGGGAAAAGAGTATTTCCAATTAATGTCTTCCAACTTCGTTGACTATATAAATTTGAAGTTTAGCTCATCTTTGATCTTCTAGTTTCTGTCTGCTTCTTCGCTTGTCGTTTTACATTAAGCGTGTGGGAGCTGCAAAATTCAACATTAAAAAAGGATCACAATGTTAATTAATATATTCTCAATATTGCACAACATGATAAGGTTAATTTATCTGAGTTTCCAGCAAGATTTAGAAATAC
>JASKGM010000013.1:13060114-13073434 GCA_034509205.1 Ceratonia siliqua | reverse complement strand
TATTTCTCTCTCCACTTCCACTTCCACTTCCATCCCCGCCCTTGAAATCATGGGGTACAGAAATGTCTCAGAGCTGAGTCAGCTGACCCAAATATTGTTTGTTCTATTAGCTACTCATACAAGAAACATGCATAGAAATTGCAACTTCATGGACGTTTCCTAAAAGTATTATTGAGCCGTGGAATTGGTTGCCCCAGACGCAGCTGAATGCTAACATGCATAATATTTGACACAGCCTTCAAAACCTCTTTTTCTGCTTCCTCTGCCATTTCCATTGCATCTCTGTGGATAAATAAACGTACGGTATAATGATTAATTAGAGAGTGACTTGAATTACAATCAAACTCACCAAGGTCAGACAATGAAATTTACCTAATTCGGATATCGGGGGGCATGGAAACCTCAATTTGAAGCACAATCTTTCCTTGAAATGTGTGGCGTGTTATGCGCTCCACTGACATCTGAAATCAATTACAAACAATTGAAGCTGGAAACCGGGTGTAATGGTCACAGAAATTCACTAAAAGTGAATACTCCCAATTACTATGGAATCCTATTTGCTTTCAGCACCTCCATCTTAATATTGGAGCAGTAAAACTAAATCTGACAGTGAGAGACAACCCTGGAAGTATAACAAGATTTAAGTCCTAAATTTTACTGCTAAGAGAATATGAATCATTCAAAGATAATTCCATGCATTTTAACCAACAAAACCAAACAATCCCAATTTCATCAAAGTTTAAAACCTCAATTTTGTTGATTTTATTCAAATTGAGCATCACATGTTCTAGTGGTCCACCTATCCACACCATGTTCCAAGCTGAAGCTTTTTTTTTTTTGCTTCTGGTTTTCACATAAACATCCTAGATATTACCTGTAAAAAGTTTGATGAGATGATGTCAGAAACAATGTTGTCAATGTTATTATCCCCAGCAGGAACAATACTGTTCTGGTCCATATCACCACTCCAACTATCTTGCTGATCTGTTGTACCGGGAGAAACATGTGGCATTGCAGGATCTACAAAAGAATGTACAGGTCCAAGTGGGAGAGTTAAAAGATACAAGACAGTACTAGTCAATATAAAACATCCAATACAAAACGTGATTTACAAAGAGCACATAACAATAAAGGATTTAAAGGGGGAGGGGAAGGAATAAGGCGTATGTAAGTTTAGAGCAAAAAGAAAAAGATATGTAACTAAAAAGACTTCTGCTTGTGTAGAGGCAGGAAAAGAATTACTAGATTGGCATGCATACATTATGATGCCAATCATATTGAATATTAATAATTACCATTATGTACAACGCCAAGAAGTTATTTAGCACTTTCTTTTGTTAGAGAGACCATATAAATATCTTTCAACTTGTTTGAAACTAGATATACATATTGTAGGTAAATAGTCACAACTTTCCCTATTCTGCTTATAACTTTCTAGTTGCTATCTATGAGTATGGAAGAAAGCCGACTTAAGATGGTCCAGAAAATAATCTGAATACTCATCAAAATTTTTTTTCTTTAGGTAAAAATCAAATATTTTTAATGGATGTAAGGGGAAGCCTCACCAAAATATGACCATTGTGAACCCACTTCGTTAAATTTGCTAGAGAGGAAGATGGAATGGTCAGAAGACTGCAATTTTAAAGTAAAAATAGCATGAATATAAAATCGGGCACATCTATGCAATGCACAGGCCTGAATAAGAAGAGAGGCACAGATAGAGAAGAACCTAAGTGGAAACAAAATTCAACTCTACCTTTTGACGCTCATAACTAAAGTATTTCGTCAAAATAATTGATGATTTACCAGGAAAAAAGGCTACAGGTATGGAGTCTATAGACAGAACAGATTTCAGAAGACCTAGTTATATATTAGAGCACATAAATTGACAGGAACATCCATCCTATATCAGCCTCTCAAATGTATTATAGAAAACCTGTCTCTGAAAGTTCAATAAGTATAGCATTAGGCTGCCAGCAAATCAAATAGTAATTGTAGGATTTAAAGCCAAAGCAAAATATGACTTCTTCCAAAAGTTGAGGATTGTGGAGTTCCTGGTCTAACTCTTGAAATTACTAAAAGACATCTATCTATTAATGTTTCAACCATATTAAGAGGTGAGTATATTGTTGGGGTATGATTGTAGGCATAAAGCAAAGGCACTTCATAAGAAAAGGTCAAAGGTGCTCACTGTCGAAGTCATATCAGTTTTGGCCTTAAAAAAGGTCATGTCAGTTAACATATGCTGCAATATCAAATGCATAAAATTCTGCCTTGCCCAACGTAAAAATTTGTAAGACTACAAAGCAAACCTATATGTATAAAAATTTCAGCCACTGCAGGATGGGACTTGTGAATCTGATGACGGACATTTTCACCAATGTCATGTGCAGCACTAACACTAGAAAAAGGATCAACCTGCAAGGCAAAACAAACAAGTAACTCTTAGAAACAATAAGCATGCGGCATAAAGCATATAAAATTCAGGAGAACCAACCTCAATATTTACATCAAGATACAAATACGAACCAGCCCTCCTTCCTCTCAAGCGATGGCACCCCTGTGGACAAATTCAAAGGAATAAAAAATAGTGGTTGGAAAGTAAGTTCATATTCTCACAAAGTCACAAGCAGAAAAACATTTGTGGAATAATTGGATGCAATAAATTGAGGCAGATATTGATACATTCAGTAGCCATTTGGCTTGTCAATTTTGCAAAAGACCAAAACTGCTTTTGGTACAAAGAAACTTTTTTCTTTTGAAAAATTTAAAAATTTTCTTTTAGGAAAAGCTGAAAGCATATTTTTAGAAGCCAAAATTTTTGGCTTCTCTAGAAGTGCTTATAGAAAAAAGGACACTACTTTTTTTTGCTAACCAAAGCTTACCAAACAGGCACCAATCCAACTGAAAGGATACCATTAGAAAACAAAACACATGCAAAGTCCAACATGCCAAAAGCAAACTATAGATAAAAAATCATAAGCCAAATCACTAGCAGTAATGTTTTAAAAAGTGAAAAAAAAATACCTTGACACCTTCAACTTGCATTATTGTTTGTTTAATAGGATCCAATTGTTGTGCCGGAATTGCAGCATCCACCAATTCCAAGATACTGAAAATTGATAAAAAAAAAACATGTTAAATAGTGCTAAGTCAAAGTTGCCAATAAAAAATTCTAGAGGAGGAAAATTTTCTGAGCCCCCATGATTTAGCCAGAATCAGTTTACCACAATGGTTAACACAATCAGGTCAATTTGCCCCCATTTTTTGTCTATTATCTTTTTAATTCTGAGTTACAAATCTCATTAAGCATAGAATAAAGGGGTGACAAATTCACCCGAGAGTATTAACTTAAAAATTCACATAAGCCATCATATTTATTTGGGATTACCAGTGGGTAGAGAAAAAAAGTTCCAAACATCTACATCTCTCATGATTGTGCATGACCAAATTTAGAATCAGGTGTAGGATATTCTTTGCTAAGCCACATTGTCTTAGTGTCCGTAAGAGATAAGGCAAAATTGACTAAGCTTCAAATTACAATGTTTGGCACATGCGTAATTCCTCTGATCCCACAGCAAGACAAGGAACCATCATATTCATAGATTAAAAGGGGAAAAGGAAAAATATTAAATTTAATACATTTAAATCCCGTTGTCAATAAATTGATATACATAACCTTTTAACCCCTAGACTACAGGTCTCCAATACATATCCATGCTCAACACAGGTGTGTCCAATATTTTGTCAATTTTCTTCTTATATTTGGAGGGCCATTGCCAAGTGCTTATATGTCTACTTAAGATTCCAACATGTGACTGACTTGGATACACGGTACACCAGGGTAAAGAGAACAGTTGAGGTAACCAAGATAACAATCAATCAAACTCATTAGTCATTACAAATCAAGAAAACACCACCACAAGAACATATCAAGCAATAATAAGTTGAGAAGAAACAGACAATAATGGATAATGTGCCCTTCTTTTAATAAAAAACTGGATAATGTATAATGTACCTTTGGTAACCAGTTTCAGCTCCAGCAATTAGAATCATGCCTGATACAACAAGTCCTGCAAGGGGATCCAGAAACTTCACTCCAAGAATAGAGCCTCCTAAAATGGAGATGAACATTTATGGTCAGTCAGTGTAATCAAGACATAAATGGATCAAGTAATCCAGACAAATATTCTGTGCAATGCACAGAGTATTGATATATTCAGACATAGCATCTTAGGCCAGCAGTCATACTACAATGACAGCTTAAAGACAAAGAAAATGTAACAGCTCCCATATCCTACTAGTTAGTTAAAGAACTGAAAACATGTTTTTTTTTTTTTTTTTTATCAAGAGCAATAAGTTCTTTTAGTTATGTAAATTTGAGTCATAATAATAATGATAATAATAATATCAGATAAACAAACGAGGAAGAACAACACCTGAATTAAGAAATTTTAAACACAGATGAAGGCACAAAAAATAAAAATATTCAGATATCAATTACACCATTGGTAAAACATAGAACAAAATATGTTAATAGTATCTTTCTGTCTATAACTGATCTCTATCTTAATTGAACAACAAACCTATTAATGCTTTGTGGGCAAGCAATGTTGATTGGTGATGTAACATGTATTACAAATCAGCATTGTAGCAAACCATGCCAAATAACTAAACTGAGTCACCTTTTAAAGAGTCAAGTTCCTTACCAACTCCAATGAGCGCAACTACAGATGAAATTGCATCTGAACGATGATGCCATGCATTCGCTTTCATCAGTCCGCTACCTTGCTTCTCACCAGCTCGTTTTGTTATCCAGTAAAGCCTACAGTTTAGCAAAGGAAGTCTGGGAGAAAGAACAATATGCTACCTCCCTCCCAAAAAAAGAAGGGAAAAAATTACTGTAAGTGAACTTGTTAATAAATGCTTAGAAATGAGCTCAATTTAATTCCTCTATCATCAGAAGCCCAACCAAAAGCAAAGATAGAAAGAGAAAAGGTTCAACTTAAGCCTCCATCAAGTGAGGAAAAGTCAAGGGTTAAGGCCATGGTGATGCAATCCCTTGGAAAAGTAGAGTGCCAGGGCTAGTGTTGTCGCAATAATAGCTTAGTCAATTCTTTCAGGGAATTTTTCAAATGAATTGGTTTCTATAAAGGTTTCTTATTTAGGAATTGTCCTCTTTTATCTTCCTTCTTGACTTGAGATTACTCTAAAGTTGCTGCCTTGTAAGGTTTAGCATTAGTTTTGGTTTGTCTGCATATAAGTCATATTTTCATTCTTCAGACTCAGTACTGACATATGATTTCATCACAGATTCATAGTTTTGACTCCTCTCCCCTCACATCTTCTGCTCTCCTTGCTTTTCTCTCTCTCTCTCTCTCTGTCTCCTGAGTAATTCTCAGCCTAGTTCCATGACACATTGGTTCATGTCAAGCTAAAAAAACTGCAGTCTAATGTGCGATAAGAATGTTAGAATATATAAATGATCAAATGCATATGCACTCAACTAGCTTAACCCTTTTTTTCTGGTGCTAGCAATGCATCAGAATCAGATGCCATCCAAATTCCAAATATCCTAAATATATGTATTATGGGTTAGTTGAATTCAGAAATAGTTAAAATAGTTAAATAGGACGTAGCTGACTAAAATTGGCATAAGGAATACTAGGGCCTCCTCTCATTGGTGCATGTTAATTATATGAGCAATTGCAGTACCCTTCTTTAACACATATAGACACAATTGTCATGTTCAAAGCTAGGATAGGATGATCCATGTCAATTCCATGGTGATGTCCATCATGTTGGTGGCTATGCACATGCTCATGTGCCAATGCCTGGCTAACCATTTCAGGACCGGATGAGAATAATCCCTGCACATGGATAACAATGTCTTCTAAGAATGAAAAAAAAAAACTAATTTCATTTTAGTCTAACAAAATACTTATTCAAAGTTTCTTCAAATTATGTAGTTCATGGGAATAAGTGAACCAATAAAGAGATTGCAGTTGAAATTTCAAGCCATACCAGCAAAATATCTATAGCGTGCCATCCAATGCCACCACTCGTCACCAAAAGCATACAAGAGATTCCAAGAGCTCCTAGAGTCTCAAATTTACCATGTCCTGAGATAGGATGGGAAAGAAATATGAGTATAAAAGACATAGAAGCCTTTTAGACAGAAAGAGTTCTTCGTCACAAATATATGACTGACATTCATGTCACTAACATAATCAATATAAAAGGGAAAATAGCATTATGTGATCAGTCTTTGTTCTCACAACCGGCATCATATTCATATGTAACATATAAGCAATCGTATTCAAATTACTCCTACTTATTTTGATGATGTAAGAAGCAGTATGTTCATGTATAAGAAACAAATGGAGTAGCGTGTAGATACAAATCAAAAGTGACCATATGGGTGTTCTTTATCTTTAGGCGCCTTGGCAACTTTAAAAGACCACAAAGCAATGCCACTTAGAACCTGCAACGTAAAAGACACAACTTTTATAATAGGAAATTAACTAATGACATTTCATGATGAGAAACGCTACTTCGTTAAGCTCGACAAGGACAGAACGATTGAGAAATGAAGTTACCACATCAGATATGGAATGGGCTGCATCAGCGATTATGGCAGTGCTTCCAGAAAGATAGCCGGTCAAGGCCTTTCCAGTGGCTAGACCAATGTCAGCGGCTAGTCCCAGCCTAAAAATGTTCTCTCCCTCAGGGGGGAGGTGATTGTGGTCATGATCATGGTGGGAATGGCCCAAATGCCATCTCCTTGGGATTTTGAATACGGGATTGTCAGAAAAAATCAAGGCAGGCTCTAATTGAGGAAAATTCAATGCTTCAACCAAAGGGGACCGAAACTTCTTGTGGGTGCGTGAACAAAATCTTGTAATGAAGGTTTTGTATATGGGACTGAGATTGTTGAATCTAAATCCCATAGATGATTTATACTTTTAAGGCCAGGGATTTTCTTTTGATGGGGTTTTGGAAGGGTTAGCCTCAGTTTGTAAGATGTTTCAGTAACAATAAAATCAATCCCTTCCCTTTGGAGATGAACACGCAGAACTTGCATAACACTGACGCCACATGCTGTCGGAATACATAGAACTTGCATAACACTATCACCACCCTGGATGAGCCCTTTTCTCTAGAATATTTTGCTTTCTCCCATACATTTTTCTCTGTTTTCTTTTGTTATTCTCGTAAAATTACACGAACGCCATTCATTTTCTCAACAAATGAATAAGCAGTTAACCAAAAAAAAAGTATGCACCATTGATTTAATTTAAAAAGGTAAAATATCATAACTTCTTTTTAAATTTAATAATATAATAATTAATATCTTATTATTTTTAAGATGATACTTATTTCTTTTATAAAAATAAAAAATTATTGATTTATTATTTACTTATTATATTAATATTAATAATCTTTTTATATTTTTATAAAAAAATAAATATTATTTTTTAAAAAATATATCGAATAGTATATTGTAAAATTTAAAAAAGTATGGTCTTCTAAACCTTTTGGTTTTTTCCTTTTAACTCTTCAGAGATAATAATTAATATTATTACAGTATGTTGTACAGTTTTAGTATATTCACGAAGTTGTAATCATGGATTCATGATTTTATTTTTGTTTAAATCCTTGTTTATTTCATCCACTTTAATTTAGTCTAAGTTTTATTTCATAATATTTGTGCTCAAATTACAACAACTCTGATTTTTTTTTTAAAAAAATCAATATCTTTTGTAATTTAGATTATTTGTAGTTTTTTAAACCCTTATTGGAGCTTTTAAATCACGGTTAACATTTTAAGTAAGTAATGTTTGAAAAACATCAATATTACTAAACCAAGACTAGGTCTAGGATTGAAGAAAAAGAGAAAATTAGATTTTTTGTTTTGGTGGGTTGGGGGATTTGCTTTGAGATTTTAGATCCAGTTTACAAATCACAAACAAAACAGTCATAACACTGTAGACAGTGCAGCTGCACCAACTGTAATATCATCCCCTTAGGCCTTACTAGTACCATTTCATATTGAAATTTAACTACAACTCCAATAATCTAAAGGAAAAACATTTTTATCAGAATCCAACCCTGTACATCCGAAAAATTGCGCAGTCAGGTAGTCAGTCCCGTGGACCAAATCAAACTGAATAGTAAATTATCGTCTCTGATCATGCCACTTTCTGTTCCCTTGCCTACCAGGATCCCAGTACGCAGAAGAACCCTGTTGTCTTGACCATTCAGGCCTATAAGTCCTCCCAGGATTCATTCTAGATTCGGGGAAATTTGTTCCAGGAACATACCCAAGATTTCTACTTGGACTATTCTCTGGACTCCAAGATTCAAATTCTTCCCCTCCATAACCATTTCCCTCCCAAGAAGAACCAGATGGCTTGGATCCCCCAACCAAGGCGTTATAGTTGTTCTGATTTAGTTGAGAATGATAATTGGAAGGCATATCCTGCCCAACTCTCCATAAATCTGACACTTGACCCGGTTTTTCCATTCGGGGAAGGCTGGAATGTACAGGGTTATGATTGGAAGGTTCAGAAAAGTGGGACTGCTGCAATAAATGTGGATGTCTTTGTGGCGGTGTAACTGAAAGTGATGGTGTTGGTGAGGGCAACACAAGGGATTGCGGGAATAAATTAGACAATCCCTCTTGTACATTCAAATTAGGTACTGGTTTTACATTACTTGTGCCATCTACCCTCATTGCTAAAGGTGAGTGTGCACTGGATATGTTAACCGAATGTGCATTTGCAGTGATTATGTTCTTCATCTTGCTTAAACCTACATTTGACGATGGCATTTGTGTTGTTGGAGAAATGGTTAGAAGACCGGCATACTCAGAGGAAAGACTAGGTACTGGATGCCTTTCAGGAACAGCATTAGTTGTCTGAGACAGTGAATGTGGAGAAACTGCTGCCCCAAACTGCTGAGAATCTCTTGGACGATGCCGTACTGTTATGCCAGTGGCTGGAACTTGAGACAACAAGTTGGTGGTTGCATCAACTGGGGAGCTGTCAATAATTCTCTCAGGCACTGAATTTTGCCGTGAAAAATGATTCTTTTCAGCTTCTGTCCTCCATCCACTCTGAAAATTCGATAAATACGAAGCCATCAGTTAATGCAGTGAATCAATAATAATTTTTTTTTCCATCTTTGATTGATATAATTACGACTTAAAAAATTTAGCAGGTTGACAACTATAAGGACACATCGAGGGGCCTTTGCTACATATTGTTAGCCGGGCCAGACGTCTCAGCATCTAAGTGACTAAGTTCGTAACCAGTCAGCTACCGCCCACTTGACTTTTCCTAAAAGGTCCAACAATAACAATCACTACAAGGGAACCCAATTAAAAGTAAGACGATTTGAGACTAAACCTAATGGTCTTTCCCTGAATTGGCCACTTGCTAATAAAGAAGACTTTTATGTGACTATTCACCATCTAAAATAAAGAAAAAAAGCTTGACGACCATTCAACAATCTCCAACGGGGAATTGTGGGCAAGACGGGATGCCAGCACTTATTTCGACCTCAATTTGGGCCAACAATGAGAAATCCATTTCCCTCAACTCCCCACCCGCAACCACGGTAGAAAATACGCTACAGGTGCTATCTGCTCTTCACTCTCAATAAGCACAAACCGACAAGGCCGAAGTGGAGTGCTCATGGCAGTGTAGTAGGAGACATTGACAAGATTTGAGAAATAGTTGCAGTATGAACTCAAATGACGCACCGCTCTAGGATGGCTAGAAGGAGTTGGAGACGGGAGAGACACCTGCACCTTCTCCTCCGCATTTCCACCCTCAGCCAAATTGACATCCCCTTTCTTGATCATGTCAAGCAGCTTCACGGTTTCCTTACTTGGTATGCTACCAGCTTGTCCAGAAGTCAAGGCAAATACCAACTCTGGATTTTTTAGCAGTACGGCAAGCAGCTCTAAATCAGGTTCAGCAATAATTGCATTACCGCTTGAAGATGAGGTGGTCGCCACTTGAGCAGTATGGGGTGCACCTTGATTGGGGACAACTTGTGTTTCTGCACCATCGCCATCAGGCAGCTGTTCAATAGGAATTCCTGCGGTCAAACTGTCATCATAGTCCATCTCCAGGTCCCATGGCTCCTTAGGATTCAATGGTATCTCCTGTACAGTCTGATAAATAGTCTCCTTCTCCCGGCGGTTTCTATTTTTCTGGACATCAACCTCTTTGCTATTTTCACCATCACCAACTTTCCAGGCGTCGTTAAGTCTTACTTCTGCAGTAAGGGAAGGGGAACAAAAGACTGAGAACCGCATAGAATGTGATTGAACACTTGGTAGATGAATTGCAAGAAACGACAGCAGAAAGATAATTCAAATGGTAATCCAGTTATTTCAGGATTACTTATGATAATATAATGGGGGAAGAGGAGAGAAAATAAAAGATCATGCTGTGATGTATTTTCTTAAAATTGGCTAAAAACTGATGTAAATATCCAAAATCAAATAATTTATATCTGTCAGATCACTTGCTTATTTCATTCAAATTGTAAGGTTTACCAACTTCCATAATGATTTTACTGATTTACAGGTCATGCCCGAGTAGAGGAAAAAATAAAATGACTTAGGAGAAGCGGAAAAATAATAAAGGAAAATTGGACAATTGCTTGGTGTTTTACAGTCCCTGAATCCTACAACCTACAATAAGTCATATACACCAAACAAACCTACAAAAATTGGAATCGAATGGTCCTGATCCTGGAACTCCAATTCATTATAGCGGCCTGTAACTCATAAATCCACTGAGTTCCAATCACACAGATATTTCTCAAGACTTGCAAGCACATATCCTTGGTCGCTTTGTAGGATAAATCATGCACAGTGAACGCCATAAATAAAATCACAAACTCCAAAATCTGACACCAAAGATAGAGAACCAGTATTCCACTCAGATCTGTGATCATGTTTAAATTTCAACTTAAAATCGCCACTTCCAATGCAACATATTTAAGTGGGATCGGGAATAATACAAAATGGAGAAGAGTTTCCCTTCTCGATTCCACAATTAGAGCTTCAGTTTATTTTAATTCTCATATATCAACAATTGACAAGGTAAAATTATTAAGTACAAGTTGGTGATGATAATTACGAAAAAGGAGGAACTAACTACACTAGTATGTCATTATTCATAAATTTTTTTACAGCCCATAAGTCCTTTACACTAATTCTCCCAATTGATAACTAGAGTTTAAGAGGCCGGATGGATGGAGGACGATAAATTCAACTATTTAAAGTTTAGAATGTCCATATGAATGCCTATGCTTATTCTAATGAGGGGTTGCAAAGTTAAAACCCCAGTGATATATTAAAAAAATCATGTTTTATCATTATTTTTCATTTGGCCTGAGCACCTCACTCATTTGTCACCAATTATAGCTACCAGTGATGCTTCGATCCTAGCGAAGTCCGAAATTTCCCTATTGCTTTGCTCATTACAGCAAAAGTGTAATAACATGGAATTAAACTGGGTTATGCCCACCAAACCCAGCACTCTACATGTTCTTTTATAGATATTCCTTGACATAGGTCTAAAGGAACAGAAGACATCGAATTGCGATGCACATGTCATTATTCACATGAAATTCAGATAGTAATCATTGTTGCTTCAAAATTATAGTGCCAATGGGTATGATATGGACCATATGGTCAATTGTAAATTGATCCTTCACCCCGCGCTCATCTTTTCCACATTTACAAAAGTATCTCGTAAAAATCAATCCATAAGTCTTCAAATGAGACGGTTTAAAGTCCATATTCTTCATTAGAGGATTAGAGATCTTACATCATTTGGCACAATAGTGCAGAGAAGGCATGGGAAAGAGGCTCCGTAAAAAAATTCAATTTAACCATTGGACAATATTTCGGAGGAAATAGAGGATCCTAAAATTCACACGCAAAACAATCTTTGTACTTGAATCTCATAATATTTTACGAGATAAGATTTGTACAACAATCTTTTATTGATTTCTTGACCATAATAAAAAATAGTATATACAACTGCCCAATATACCCAAGTAACTTACAGAGCAAGAGTGTAGGCCACTACTCTAATTCTATTTATATAAGCAAAAAATGAAAAAGGTTACAAAGGGGATGGGGTCAAGATATAGTTAGCATCGGAAGTTGCAAAGAAGCGTCTGAATCATCCTCCAAGAAAATTTGCAGGGATTCAACTACAGTATACCTCTTTTTACTCAACAACCAGGAAACCTCCTAATATGGTCTGTACTCTTTCTTTTTCCTTTTTTTCTTTTGGCAGTGAATTTGGTTTGGCTGTCAGAGATTCACCAATTTTTTCTATGCTAATATTATAGGCATATAATTGATGGAACCAACAAAAGTTGCAAATGTACCTGTTGGTGTCTTCCATGGGATTTGCACCCTCTTGCACTTCTCCCAGAGAGGTTCCTTCAAATCAATTCTCAATTTTGGATCAGAAGAAGCTTCCTTCCTACTAGAGGTTTTAGAGGGAAGTAATAGCGGTTTCTTGTCTTCCTCAATTTTGGGTGAAACAGGAACTGTAGATGAGGAAGCGGTGACACTGGCCTGAATTGTCTGAGGTTTATTCAGACCATCAGTCTTTGCTTCTTTCCTTCTTTTTGACGAACCAGGTTTCCCATACTTGCTCTGCATAAACAAAGCACGCATTTTTGCTTTCTGGATATCATCAGCAGACATGGGGCGGCCTTGACTTATAGACCGTGCTCTTGCAGCCTGTGGGCTTCCACTCATTGTTTTTTGGCCTGGCTGCTCCACTAACTGCACTTTTCTGCGCTCCCTAGTTTCTGTTAGTGGCTAAGGAATATTGAAAGAAATCTAGCACCTCTACATTTTGCAGGACTCATCAACTATCATGAACTACACGAATTTTTTTTTCTTGAGTGACCTTATTTAGATATATGGCACAAGCTATGTTGGATCAAACAGTAGGTCATTCGTGTCAATGCACTTTCAAGAATTGGCTGTTGCCCTGTGCTCCGAAGAAATTAAGCATGATATATGAAAAAAAAAAAAAAATCAATATCCCTCTGTTGTTTAGGACATATATAAGACATAAGTCTTGAATTTTTCATATATCTTATGCCCAACTAACTTATAAATAGGTTTCCAAATACTTGGGTAATTAAAATGCCCACTTGCCAAACACTATCTAAGGGAAACAAGTTACAATACAAAAATTTGCTCTTGAAGAGATAAAACAGTAGTAGGATTTGCTTATTCCACATATGTATCAAATTTTCCTTCTTTAT
>JASKGM010000013.1:13030744-13049991 GCA_034509205.1 Ceratonia siliqua | reverse complement strand
CCCCCCCCCCCCCCCCCCTCCCCATGCAATTTAGTTGAGGCTTACTAAAATGTGGGTAATGAATTTGTCTGTTCCAATATGTATTTTGTGGGACCGTGAACTTTGGAGTTTGGACATGCCATCAACAAACCTAAGATGAAGAACCCGTCAGTTTGGATATTTTTAGTTATCTGGTTATTTTTGTGTTGGTTTAGCACACGATGTGTGTATTAATAGGTATTGTTGGATAAACACTATGCACATATGGAGATAACTAATACCTGAAATTCCATTTGCTCAAGGATTTTGTTGTTTTGTGATCTAATTAAATTGAATGCCAAGCAATGCTCGGAGCATCCTGTTGAAGAAATTTTTGTGTTTTTAAAGCTTGAGAGTCAATTAGTCCTTGGAGTATGACTTTATATGCATTTCATGCAACTTGAATTTTCTAAGGGTTCTTCATAAAATGAAAAGAAGGACCAGTATGAGGATGTGCAATATCAAATCACCACACAGGTGTATGTTGAATGGGCTTTGGACCTTTTTTGTCTACCAAAAAACTATAAATTGATGTAGCTTTTGTTCAAAATTCAAACATTTGATTTGCCTATGATCCTGTTTATTTCACTTGCTCTTTGTTATTAAAGCATGCTGAACTGATTTTGGGTGTAACTATGTTTGTAATGTAGGCACTTGCCAGTTGTATTCACTTATCTACTGATATTACTGCATTTTAATCTGCTATGAGAAGTTGATTTGGTGCTAATTGCTGACAGCTATGTTTTTCTTTTCTTTTTTACTAGACTGCAAGTGGCTCTGGCATTCAGGAACAAGTTAATCCCTGCTCTTTTTATTTTCTCTCATAATTTTTTTGTTTTGATAGTTTGGAAGGTCTTATGGTTAATCATGTGATAGTGCAGGTCATTGTCAGAAAATTCATTGACCTCCACGACAAGTATATGGCATATGTTAATGATTGCTTTACAAATCACACCCTGTTCCACAAGGTTTGTTCATGCAATTGGAGTTAGTCTGTTATCTCATTTGAACAACTTACAATTTTTTCTTATTAAATAATTATTTATTTCAATTGGATGTCCAACAGGCACTAAAAGAAGCTTTTGAGGTATTCTGTAATAAAACTGTTACTGGCAGTTCAAGTGCAGAACTATTAGGTTCATTCTGTGACAATATCCTTAAGAAGGGTGGAAGTGAGAAGCTGAGTGATGAGGCAATAGAAGAAACTCTTGAGAAGGTAGTATTTTTAATGGTCGTGTTCATCAAATTCTGCATTATTATGCTTTGTGTTGCTAAACTTGGTTAAACTCTTTAGGTAGTCAAGCTTCTTGCATATATCAGTGATAAGGACCTTTTTGCTGAGTTTTACAGGTCTGCCCTTTTCTTTTTTATTGCTTCAAGCTGTTCCTCTATTTGTTTCATGGTTCCATATGAATGTCTTGACTCTTGACAACCTTCTTGACTTGTTTCTTTTTTGGCAGGAAAAAGCTTGCTCGCAGACTACTTTTTGACCGGAGTGCCAATGAGGACCATGAAAAGAGTATTTTGACAAAGCTAAAGCAGCAGTGTGGTGGACAGTTCACAACAAAGATGGAAGGGATGGTCAGTTGGCCTTGTTTGTCAGGCTATAATTATAAGTTGTCGTCTATGTATTAGACATTTGAGGCTTTACTTGAAATATTTTGCTGTCTCTCAGGTTACTGACTTGACAGTAGCTAGGGACAATCAGACCGGCTTTGAGCAATATCTTCGCGCTAACCCAGATGCAAATCCTGGGATTGACTTAACAGTTACTGTACTTACCACGGGACATTGGCCTAGTTATAAGTCTTTTGACCTCGACCTCCCTTCAGAGTTGGTAGGAGCATATTCCAGATTTTAGTTACTTACATTGTTAGTGTGATTTTTTTTTGGGTAGCAAAGACCAGTCTTATTTACTGCTGTATCATGTCTTTTTTTTTCAGGTCAGATGTGTGGAAGTTTTTAAGGGTTTTTATGAAACAATGACAAAACACAGAAAACTTACATGGATTTACTCATTGGGAACTTGCAACATCAATGGCAAGTTTGAACCAAAAACCATCGAACTAGTTGTGTCAACCTATCAGGTAATTCCCTGCCCTCCTCTTTCATTGTTTTGAGAATTGGGGTATGCTATTGTATACGAGATTTATGAATTCTAGCTTCTCTGAAATTGTTGTATTTTACAGGCTGCTGCCCTGCTGCTATTTAACACTGCAGATAGATTGAGCTATTCAGAGATTATGACTCAGCTGAACTTAACCCATGATGACCTGGTTAGATTACTACATTCCCTGTCATGTGCAAAATATAAGATACTTGCTAAGGAGCCGAAGGCAAAAACTGTCTCTCCAAATGACATTTTTGAGTTCAATTCCAAATTTACTGACCGAATGAGGAGGATCAAGGTCTGTACTTCTAGACACAAGTATCATCCATTTTTTTTCCTGATTTTCCTGTTTAATTTGAATGTCTCATTAGCGAGGTCGCCACTTGTTTGATTGTAGATTCCTCTTCCACCAGCTGATGAAAGAAAAAAGGTTGTTGAAGATGTTGGCAAAGACAGGCGGTATGCTATTGATGCTGCAATTGTGCGCATTATGAAGAGTAGGAAAATTTTGGGTCATCAACAATTAGTTTCGGAGTGTGTTGAGCAGTTGAGCCGCATGTTCAAGGTATACTGATATTTTGTTTATTATTGTAATAAATTTCTTGCAGATTTTGCCTAGGTTAATAAATTTCTATACTAATTCGATTTGCAATTGTTGGAATTGGATCTGTAGCCTGATATCAAAGCAATCAAGAAGCGGATTGAAGATCTCATCACCCGGGACTATCTTGAAAGGGACAAAGATAACCCAAACACCTTTAGGTATCTGGCATAATGAAGGCCACTGATATCAGTGTTGAAGCCTGCAAGTGAATTGGGAATGAGCTGAAATGCATTAGGGAAGTATAGTTGAAGTGTTTATGGTTGCAAATTGGTGTAAATGCTGCGTACCGGGGTCTCTTATTCAGTAATTGGAGAAACTTGATACCACCAGGAGGGATAATTTTTGCTCACTAAACCCTTTAAGAGCTAGTTATAGTCATCATTATATATTTTGTTGATATATATTCACGTAATCAAGTTTAATGTAGAAAATTGTCAACTGACGTGCAAAACCTAAGTTTGCCGGCAATTTTCTTTTGTATGTCCTGCAAATGGAGAGTTTTGCATCAGAACTTTGTATTATATTGGAGGGCGGATATGTTGTACCCAAAAAAAGAATAAAATAAATGATCCTATATAGTGTGTTTGAAAATTTTTTTTTTCTATAATTTTTTGAACTACTCAGAAGAAGCATGAGATGAAAAATAAGAAATTGTTATTAAAGTCAAATTTTTATTTGTAACTTTTACTAGGAGAAAGAAATATATTTTTTTTTTACGATTTTGTCTTATGGTTTATCATAGTTGCATATTTTTTTATTATAATATCATAGATGAATTTTATAGTTACAAAATTTAAATTTAATTAAATATTTTTTAATACAGTTATATTATTTTTATCGGTAAATTATTTTTTATTATAATTATTTTTTATATATATTTTATTATTTTTAAATTAAATATATAATTTTAATTTATTAAAAATTATTAATTTTAATTTTTTATGTATATATTTTTTAATAATTTTATTAATTAAAAGTTTTTTTATAATTTTACAGTTTAAATATAAAATAATTTTTTATTTTATTAAAATATATTATTTATTAAAATTAATTTTTCATTCTATAAAAATAATTGAGGTGACATTATAAAAACTATGGCTGGCAGTTGATTTCTACGAGCGAAGAGAAACAAAATGAGAATTATACATTCGGTGAAAGGGTACAGAGACATTTTAGGCCCGAAAATTGACATTTAGTGGACAATGATATTTAGGGGGTGTTTGGATGGGTTTGTGCTTTTGAGCGGATGCTTTAAATAGAAGTGATTATTTTAAAAAAAGTAGGTATTTGGTGTTTGGATGTAATTACGTAGAAGTGATTTTACTGAAAAAAGCAGATGTTTTGTGTTTGGATGTAAAAATATAAAAGTACTTTTAAGCATGTAAAATTATTAAAAATGACATATAAAAGTGTTTTTTTAGAAAATTTATGAAATCTTTTAGGGATATATGTATTTAAAAATTTTTTTCTTTCTTCTATTGGACCTGATTATTTTTAAGCATCATATTTGCTACTTCTCTAAAAAGCAGGTTTTCTGCTTATTTTTAAAATAAGCACTTTTTTTTTAATTTACATCCAAACACCTCTTTTAAAAATAATCACTTATTTTTATAAAAAAAAGCAGCTTTTTTCTAAATTAATCCCATCCAAACGGCTAGTTAGTGTCTTGGAGTCTGGTAGTCTTTCTTCGCCTATCTATGCTTGGCCAGGATCCCGATCCCGTGTAGTCGGGATCCAACTGCACGGGATCCAGTCAGATCTTGGCCGTCCAATCTGTGTTGGACGGCCAAGATTTATTCAGATTTTTTAAAAAAATTTGGCACGTATTTCAAACAATTTTTTTAAAAAAATTTTTAAATAAATCTTGACCGTCCAATCAATATTAGATTGCCAAGATTGATACTGGAATCCGTACAGTCAGGAATCCCGACTACACGGATCCAGACGCGCTTGGCCAAGGCTGTATTTGAAAACACCTGTTTTCAACGTGAAGTCTCGTCCGTTCAACAAGATATTCCCGACTGCACGGATCCAAACGCGCTTGGCCAAGGCTGTATTTGAAAACACCTGTTTTCAGCGCGAAGTCCCATCCGTTCAGCAAGGCAGCCTACTCTTTTTCTTTTCTTTTTTTGAGTAAGTATATGTTTCTATTATTCTTCCCAATTAAATTCCTTTTAGTTAAATTTTTTTAATTTAATTTTTTTAAAAAATATTATTCAAATTTCATCTTTTTATTATTTTAATTAATTAAAAATTAACAAAATTATCTCTAACAAATGGTATAAATTTTTTGTACTTAATTTTTATTATATCTCTTGTACATGTTTATTATTTTAATAATTTTTAATTATCTATACTGATGTCTATATGGCTTTTGAGGCTATATCAACATATTATATTTTCATCCCTATATTGTCCCTCCACTCTTCTAATAACCATATTGTAACTGCATTTCTATATTATTTCTCAACTATATCAATAATTATATTTCTATATTTCCTATTTAGTTTATCAATATTACATTCTTATATTACTCATCTTCTTTATTAATAATTACTCTAAAAAAATTAACCATATCAAGTAATAAAATAAAAAGAATAATTTTTAAAGTTAAAATGTGAATTAATATGCAAATTAGTGCGCATGTCAAAGCACTACTTTGAGACTTTAATTTAATGAATGAAGAAATGAAAATAAAATTTATTTTTAAATGACTAAATGGAAAGATTTAACTATGAAGAATTTAATTAAAAAATATTTTAGAAGATCAAAGCATTAATTTATTAATTCTTTTTACCAAATCATAATTTTACTATTTTATCTTGTATAATCAACTTACCATATCAATAAATTCTTTCCAAGTTCAGTGCTAAAATTTGTTGCATGATCAAAGATAGCCCAAGACAAAAGGAGAAGTCAAGCGATTGCTAATACCACACTTCCATTTCCGTATAAAAATTCGGGGACTTTTAGGGCCCGTTATTTTCTCATTTATTTTAGGGAAAAAGAAATTTTTTTAAATTCCTGTAATATAATTTAAACTGTTTAATTTTTTTAATAAAATAAAAAGTTGAAATAAATAAATTTTTTAACTTTAAATAGTAAATAAATTTTTTAAATTCTTTAGTTAAAAAAATTAACAAAAAAAAAAGAATCATTCTCTATTATTACATGTCAACATAAAATAATATTTTTTTAATAAAATACCTTATATTTTTAAAATTAACTTTCCTTTCTATAAAAACTCTTTTTTCATAACCTATGAACAAGCCCTTAACATTTTTGGTATCCACAGTTTGAGGCCTAAACATGTATTCTTTTATCTTTTAATTTAAACCTCTCATATTTTTAATCATTATTAATAATTTTTATTTAAAGTATTATAATTAGATCATAAAATTGACATATTTAGGAGATCACTTTACAAAAACATTTTAAATCAATTAAATCATAAATTTATCATTTCACATATTTTTATATTCATTCATGATTAAATTGATTTATAAATTTTTTTGTAGATCAATCTACCTAAATTTTTTTTATATTTAGTTATTTACTTTGAAGAGTTCAAGTGGAGTATGTTTTTACTAAATTAACATGCTAATTTATCATTGAAGTATAACTTTAACAAAATATTTGTTTAAATTATTACTAACAATTAAAAACGTGAAAGACTATATATAGTTAAATTAAAAATGAAGGGACCAAAATACCCCTAGATATTAGGGATATGTTAAAATCCAAAATTTTAGGCTTTACCTTACAAAAGGTAAAAAAAAAAAAAAAGTAAATTACCATTCTCTCAATTCTCAGGTTTCACTCTCAGGCATTTTTGTACCAAAAAAAATCTTAAATTCATATCATTTTTTCATTTTCTATATAAATTATTAGAAAAATAACAAATAAATTATTATTTTATAATAAATAAATGATAAAATAATAAATATAATGATGTTTTGATCATTTTAAATATTAAAATATTTAAGATATTTGTATTATAAAAAAGACAAAAATATTTATGTATTTATTATGTTTTTTAAATAAAAATTAAACTATTTATTATTAAAAAAAATAACTTTTGGTCCAACTAAAAATACGAAGATTCCTAAAATATCCCAAACGTGGTTCTCTGACAGTCAAAGGAGAGAAGAAAGAATGGCTACTAATGTTTTGGGTGAGACCGGTTATGGTGATAAGAAGAACGAAGTGCTCGTCCGTACTGCTCGGTGGCGCAGGGGCGTGACGCCACCACCAGCCAGCTGTTCCTCCAGAGAGAGAGAGAAACTGGCAGGCTCATAATGCACTAGACGACACCGTTTTACTGTGATCACGGAGGATGAAGTTGTTCATGTTCAAGTGCCAATTATTTGCAACACCATTGTTGAGGGGTACTAGTCTAGAATCCGGATCTCAGTTTTACCTTTAAAAAACAGATTAAAATTTTTTTAATTTTAACAATTTATTTAATTTTAAACGATAAAAATTTATTTAATAAAATACATATACTTTACGTATATTTTAATTATGTCCGTCCAAAAGTGAATGAACGATCTAAATGAAAAGAATGTTAAAAAAGGACTAAACCGAAAAAACCTGGATTTATTTTCCTAATCTAGTTGTGCTCAATAAATTACGCAAGTCAGTTGAAAACATGACCATAATGTTACATTAATTATAACTGTTCGTACAAAATCAAAAGATCACAATTAATTCAAAAAATAAATTTATTTTAAAAAATAAATTTAAAAAGTAATCCAAAATTAATTTTAACAGAACCTATCAGCAACGGGATGCAGATCGATAAATTTCTATCCTTCTTCTGAGCAAGCGTTGGGCAATCTTCATTTTGAGGATTGCAAAACGCAGCAAAGTCACTTTATTGATACATGCTTTGTCTATCAATGAATCACGCTACTCTGAATATACAAGGTCATTTAATATAGCTATGTACATTGGAAACCGGCGCCGGTAAATGGAATAAGGTGAGTCAAAATATAATTCTCAGTTGGGAATTTTCAATATTCAATG
The DNA here is from genome assembly GCA_034509205.1 of Ceratonia siliqua. Lineage (NCBI taxonomy): Eukaryota > Viridiplantae > Streptophyta > Magnoliopsida > Fabales > Fabaceae > Ceratonia > Ceratonia siliqua. Next base: position 13,042,231 of record JASKGM010000013.1, on the reverse strand, counting down.
CCAATACTAGCTAGTAGCTACTGATATATAAAAACCCATGTACCATTATTGACAAAGAAGAAGAAGAAGAATCTCCATTAAGGTCAGTTATGGAGTGGCCAGCTCAGACGCTCAATCTGCATTGCAACCACAGGTCCCGCACTGACTTGAATTTCAAGACACTGGAGAACAAGAAACTATAAATAAATCAAACTTCATGAATAGGGCTCTGCTGTTGACAGGTAAGAATACCAGAACAGTAACATGATAGAATGCCACAAACCAAGGCAATAATGTACCTCTCAGATTCCGCTTAAGGAAGCCACCAGCTTGGCCGTCTCTATCGTAAACTTGACTCTACAATATTTATTTACACATCCACTGCCTTCAGAAAAAAAGAGGACATGCAACATAAGAGTTACAGATCATTTGTTATTTACTTCGTCAACAATTAAAACAGCAATTTTCAAAACTAGGGAGTAATTGAATACCTCTAAACAAAATATTGGCAGCAAAATACCCTGTCATGTATAAATAAATTCCCTGCTATACATTAATTTTTTCCTTTTTTTTCTCCTCCTGCTTCTAGTTACTTCTTTATGAACATCGAAGAAAGCAAATAGATAGTCCCACTAATAATCCCAGAAATTTTGTAAGAAAACCTGCATATATAATTTAAATTCAAATAAAAAATCAAATGGTCAATGAGAAATAGAAGTTAAGGAAACATGCATATGCGTGTTCATGAAATTTTAAGGGAAAAGAAAAATAGAAGGCTTACTTTATTCTGACTTTCTTTGACTCTCCTTCCTCTATAGACAGCTTGGACCAAGAGAGAGTAATTTCCTCTGGTAGAAGGATAAATACAGTTAATGAAAATTCACAAACTCCATTTCCCCAGCTGTTAGAAATTTAGAAATTTACAAATTTACAGATTGAAAAGATAATTATTCCTCCAAAAGAAAAGACCAAAAGATGGCAAGTAATATCAAACTCCAAAGGCCATCCACATCCACCTATCATATCTGCCACCACAATCCTGATGTAGCATCAATCCACATATTAAAGGCAGCTCAGAATCTGTTTTACAGTAGCTTTGACTCCTGAATCCTGGTGCCTCCACAGTTAACACTATCTTAAGGATAGCCATAGCTTTCATTCTGTACACATCAGAAAGTAATTGAATGCTCCTGAATGTATACTGAAATTACCATTTCATCGATTGTGGCAAACATGTAGACAATATTAGCTTCACAAGATGGTAAGCGTTGTCCAACATTGAACATAGTAAACCTTGCCCTTCATAATACAGTTCAGCCATTTTCTTTTTGTCTCAGTGACAGCTTTATACATGCCCAATAATCATATGTTCTTACAGGCTAGAATCCTCTCCATGACAAATCAGACCCTTCAACGATTAATGGCCTCCATTGCAAGCCGTACCAATCGTAGTAACCCCTCAACATCTTGAAAGTTAAAATCAAGAGCCTTTTTGATGGAGGAGATACCCTCTGCATACTTGCCCTCACCTGAGCTAGAGTTAGCAGCTACAAAAGCACTCCGTGATTTCTTTGAGGCTTCCATGGCAAAATTCACATCCTGAGCCTGCAATCATTACATAATATTTATGCCAACACTGATATGCAACCAAAAAAAGACAGTCAACTAATTACATAAGCTAGTATTGCAGTTGTTGCCAATGCATGAAAGCATTGCATGACACACGACAATCAATGAATTGACAACATGGTGCTTTTGCACTGGCACCATCAAAAGAAAAAGGGATCTTTTCTCCAGAATTTCAAATTTTTCCAAAATGTAATCATTCTCCTTCACTAGAATTCCTATTAACTTCTGATCCCCACCCCCCTAGAGACAATTATTGTATGAAGAAAATTATACTTACAAAATTGAGCAATCTCACAAAATTTGGACGATTTCGGGCAGCAATGACATGGGTACCAGCAACTTGGGGAGAACTAACACCCTTGGGTAAGGCAACCTTGTCTGCTGTTGTAGGGTTGTTAACATTGTCAACATCAGAGGCAGATGATGAAGGAGACTCACCTGACAAAAATACAACTAACAAGGTTAAAATAAAAAAAATAAAAAAGGTTGCATTCCCATTCAACCCCATTGCTATCTCATATAACTAACGGCAAAGGTGAGAAAGGGAAACAATGGTTTACATATCAAGCACATTTTAATAACCTGGAGGGTGGGGACTCCAGTATCAAAGAAAGTACTTATCATATCATGCAAGCACAGTGAAAAACTAGTAGCAAAAGTTCTCTATGCACACATGAATTTTTTCTAGTCATAAATTTCATTACCAAAAGGAATCATTTGCAGAGCTGTCTGCAGCTCATGCCGATCTCTGCTTGCACTAGTGTGTGAGGAACATATTACCCTCATATATGCCACCTCCGTGCATTTGTAGGCCAGAGCAGCAGCAGCCATGTCTTTTGATTTCTCATATTCATGGGCACAAAACCTATTAAACCGAAAACATCAAGGCATAGCCAAAAAAAGATCCATAATCCAACCATAAAGGCTATGATATACAACAAGAAATCAACTACGGAGAAGGTCATATACAATCTATCATGTTTTATGTATCTGCATTATTCCAAAATGCACTCACATAGCAAATCTCTGAAACTTGGAAAAGCCGCGACACATTGCAAAAAAAAGCAATAAAGAAATAATTAACAGAGATGGTAATGGGGTTTGGGTTGAAGGCCTGTATACATGGTTAAGGAAACAAAGACAATTGCTAAGGATAATGACTCAATAGAGAAGTCTAATGCTCTGTTATCACAGCTGTACTCAATTACATTCATGGATACACAGCAGCAATTCTGCTCATGGTTACGAGCAGAAAATGCATCCTAAGTTTCAGGCCAGGACCCAGGACCCTAGGGTCCCAGATCTCCCATGCCCTGCCAATGCCATGTCAAGGTAAGAACGTATATGGAAGGAATACAATTCAAGTACCAAATCATCACTCCTCAAATATTATACACTCATTAGGCGTTTGAAAACCCTTGATAAAATTTACAGATATTTATTGAGTAATACAATATATACCTCAACATCTTCATGTTTTACCCAAAACTCATGATAAACCCAAACCATCCTATATTAAAGGTTAATATAGTATTTTCCCCTTGGTTAGATTTGCTCCAATGTCTTCAATCGTATATATACTATTGTTGATACAAAATCACATACACGTCTAATACTGGAGAGACCATGAGAACAAACCCCTGCCTGAGGCATATATATTTCAATATTTGTATAATAGCTTTACTAATTACATGCCAAAAGTCTAAAGGTGTGATAACAGTTACATGCCAAAAATTAATGCATGACGAGGAAGAGATAATGTTGACTTACTCGCACAATTTTGCTGTGCTACTATACATTTGCCTTGATTGAGTCATCTCGTTATGTTTAGCATTATCACTGTTGCCAGATTCTAATAGAGCGGCTCCATGAAGAAACTTGAGGGCTGCCTGGAAGTAAAGCCCAGTGCTCTCAACAGTGGATCCAGAATTCTGCAGAAAAAAACCAAAGTTCTAAATTAAGAGCCAAAAAGAGCAAAGAGACCAAACTCCAGAAGATACTGTATGTAAAAAACCTTAAGACGATCAGCCAGATGCTTCAGATCTTTAGCTTCTTTCACAGCATTGTTAGCTGCATGGCTGGAAGAATCCCTTCTAAGTGGACTAGGAGCATCAATCTCCTTGGACCTATGTCCATTAAGTGTGGGATGTCTAGAACCAACATTCTGAGTTCCATTTTGATGATCAGCCTTTCTGATTGGCTTCTTTAGCAGCTTTGATGCATCGTCAACTTTGGAGGGGTCAACAGCCATATCTCCATTTCCTTTGTGGAAACCAACAACTAGTCGAGGGCAACGACCCAATGGCTCAATTTGAGCTCCTCCAGAGGGAGGCAATGACAGACACTTCCCTTTTCCAAGTATTTCTTGATCAGTTATTTCTGAAAGAGACACCTTTGAAGATCTTTCAGCATCACAGTCCAGCAACTGACTCCGACTAGGAGCAGGCAAAGCTTCCTGTTTCACACTAGCCTCTTGAAAGTCAGTCCCTCTACTTAACTGATTCTCTTTCCTCCTACTCTCATTTTCTGTAAAATCTTTCTTACCAGCATTTATATTCTCACATTTGTCAGACTTGAACCCAAATTTTTCCTGCAACTTAACTTTATTATCCCTATGTTTTGCTTCAGATGGAGGAGACTGATCTTGCAATTGGCCAAATGAACTAGCATTCTTTACCTTCTCTGGCTTGGACTCTGATTTACAGCTTTCACTGTTGTCCTTCAAACGTGATCCTCTGCCAGTCTTTTTTGGAAGAGTCACATTAGCACAATGAACATCAGTTCTTTCTTCACCTTGGCATTGATCCTTAATTTGCTCCCTATCAGGATACATCCCATCTTGGCCAACAGTGTCCACAGCACCATTTGTAAAGTGGCTGGTTGCAATGTCTGGAGAAGGTAAAGTTTGAGCTTTAGATTTAGCATCCATATCCTGGAAATCAAGCATAGAAGATCCATGGGACCTGTTATGGACTATAGTGAAAGATTTGTCCTTCCTAGCTGTCCCAGATCGATAACTCCCACCATCTTTGTCACCGTTTAAGCATCTTCTTGGACTACCCAAGGCAACAGTATCATGAGAGTCATCATTCCCCATAGGTTCCCTACTTGTATACTTATCTGGATTTAAAATTCTCATAGGCGATGAAGAAACTGATTCCACAGGCGATCCTTTCACTTCCTGGAAGCCGGCTTTGGTTTTATGTGAACCAGAAATCTTAGAAGAGCTGGAAGTGGCAGCAGCAGTAGCCTGTACAGATCCCAAGTCCATTTTCTCCCTTTTCAAACAGTCCATACCATCCAAGCTCTGCTGTGACAAAGTGCTTCCTGGATCTTGCTTGAGTTTCTGGTTCTTTGTATGACTAACCTTTTTGTCTGTCCTACCACTGCCTTTACTGGTACTTGACTCTCTACCCTCAGACTTTGATATTCTCGCTTTCTTTTCCTTCCTGGAAGCAACAAACTCATCCTGCACTGAAACCATATTCTCCTGTCGGTGATGACCTGTGCTAAAAGTTTGAGTATCCTGATACTCCTTCATTTTTCTCTTTTTTACATAATCATAGTTCCCCAGATCCAGGGATCCCTCATCCAAGGCACCCTGGACCTTATCTTTTGCCTTTTTGACAGAAACCTGTAGCCTGTCCTTTCCATCATATTTTGAGTCCCTTGAAGAGGAGCAATCGTTATGTTTAGATCGATCCTTGCCAACTGAAGTAGTTGGATTGCCACTATTTGAGCCATGACCCACCTTCCTAGTTGCCCCACTTTGGTCAGGAATCCCCTCTTCATCAGTAGAATGCATTCCATTAGTCTTACCTTTCTTCAATGGTCTAGAAGAATCTTTATCAGGTTCCCTCCTGCTTTTCACCTTCAAATTCTTTGTATCAACTGTCAACAGATTTTGATCAATTAAGAATATTATACAGAGAAATTTAACATTGAAAATCAGTAGATTAAATATTACTGAGATGATAAGCACAATGCATATCTGGTATTAAATACCTTTATCAGAATTGTGCTCTAGTATCTTCTGCTTGCTTTTGTGTTTCTCCCCTGGAACATCTGGTTCACTCACAGCAGGAGATTTGTTCACATCATTTAAGCTCCTACTTTTCACTGACGAATGCAAGCTTTTCTTTGTTGAAGATGACAACTGATAGGAGCGATCTTTATTTGCTGAATTTGACGTCTCTTTTGCAATTTTTTTCTTTCCACCAGGCATTGCATGTAGACTATGGTTTAGCCAGTGTTGGTCAGGATGCTGGAAAGTTGATAAGGTTCTACCAACCATAACACTTTCAGAAACATTATGCGAGTTACTTTGACCATCAGGAGGAGTACCTTGGTATAATGCAACAAGAGCTTTTGTGGTTTCATCCTCACTAACACTACACCGATTCATGTCAGGCCTGCATATATGTGCATATAGTTAGAGAATTGAATTACAAATGTTTATGTACTTCCCTGGGTATATTATCCAACATAATCAGCATAAGCAATTTTTATTACCAAGCAATCTAGTTTTATCAGTACTTTTGTTAAGAACAAATATATTAAATATGATTAGCCACTGAATTAGAACTTACAGCCAGTCAAGCATACTACAAAGCCACTTCTCAGGTAGGTTGTCAGGATTTGTGCCAACAGGAAGAAGACGCCACTTCTGACACCTGTCACATTGTACCCAATTATCTTCTTTGACAACAGGGAGTGCAGATATAGGAGCCCGTTTTCCATTATCTAAATCAGTACCATGCTCATTTCCTGAGCACCGGACTAGATTTGAGGCTGTTTTAGGATATTCTTCAAATGTTAATGGCTTATCAACTTTATTACTACCTGATCTCTCCTTTACTGCACCAATAATTGCAGACGTGCTCCTCTCAGCTACCTCAGAGTCCTTCAGTTCATATTCATAAGGAGTTTCCAATAAATCCATTCTATCCTTCTCTTCCTCCAATTCCCCAAAGAAATCTCTATATGTATCCCTAGCCTTCCCGTGATCCTTTTGCACTTTGACATCTTCAATTTCATTTTTAGATGTAGAACTATCATCAAAGCTCTTCTTTGTTTTAGGCACCAAAGAGGTGCCTACCCTCAAGGTTTCTTTTTCCCCCTCCAGAGCCACGGTGCCATGACTTCCCTTTGGCTTCTTCTTGCCCCCAGAAAAGGGAGGTTCTCTGATGACAGGTAATGTCATACTATCTCGTTCACATGAGCTGCCTCTCTTATAAGCCTTCATAGGAGGCTCTATGTGTTCATCATTTAAAGCTCTCCTTGCTTTAGATCCAGCTCCAGCTATTATTGAGTCACAAATTTTATCTCCATGAGGATCGTCTTTCACTGTATAAACAGATAAGCCATCAACAGAGTTTTCAACCTTATCCCCCACTTTTCTTCCTGAACCTGCCTTTGCCTTTTCAACAAAACCATTTACTTCAGTAGATGTTGACTCCATTCGTTCCTTCTGTGCCTGATTAGAGAAGATTTTCTCCCTCACCATCCCCTTGCTGGCTTCCTTTGATGTATCACATGGCCCATCTATACCCTTTACTGAGTCATCACTGAAAGAATATGAACTGGATAAAAGTGGAAGCTTCAAGGTTTTCGAAACAAGCTCCTCGGTAGTCAAGGCATCGATACCTTGTTCCTTCCTCGATAGAACTCCAATATCATTCCTAGCATTCTTATTAATGCCACCCTTAAATTCTACTGAGGATTCATATCCCTTGACAGACTTCATTTTCTTCCCTCCTAACAATTTTCTGTCACCCTTTCCAAAATTAGGTACATCTAGTAATATGCCAGAACTTTCTGGGTCATTCATACGAACAGGATCAGGTATACTATCTTTGACATGTGTTTCCTCTTCAGTTAATTGAATAAGGTCATCAGGAAGAGGAGACAACAGAATAGGGAGGGATGTCATAATCTGTTTCAAGACACCATCAAAAAACACCTTCTAATCTCTTCAAGCAACATATGAAGAAGAAAAGGAAGAATCAAATTGTAAGCAGATAATTCACCTGAAGGATACTAGTTGAAGATTCAAAGGGAGCCCCTTGAGGCTCACGAGAAATTCCTTCACTTTCTGAGGGGCTTTCGTCCAATGATGATGATGGTGACATATCAAGGCCAAGTCCACTGTAGATTGCAGCATTTTTCTGTGTTGACAAATTATCGGTACCCATTTTGATTCTAACCTTCAGTGTCTTCTGGTCTGGTATGTTGGTAGATTTCATGTTTACAGATTCAAATTTAGAAGTTAATGCCTCAGTACAAGAGGTTCTCATACATTTTTCTTGGTTGACTCCATTATCTATGGAGGGTGCCTTAACAGCAGGAAGCCTTAAGGAATTAGCAGAACTTCGCCCACCCTGTTTATAATACACTATTAAATGTTGAACAAAAACTAAAATGGAAAACCATACAAGGGCAGGTCATAAAACCTTATATACAATACGAATTGTATCACATATTCGCAAACCCCATATTGGTAGAATGAATGTACCTCCAACTGCAAATTGCTAGGAGACTTGGGTGTATTTAGACTATGAACTTTTGATGGAGTCCTTTGATGAGACCAAACAGGAGAGCGCTGATAGGTAGGTAAAAACGATCCATATCCGCCAAATGTTGCCCCTGTCACAATGAATTGTTTCCCAATATCATTACAAAAAGAACTCTTGATTATGTAAGCCTATACTCAGAAGAAGAAGAATTTCTGCAAAGTTACAACTTACCCAGATTCTCTGCAGACACCCCACCTTCAAAATCTTTCTGAAAGTGTCCCAAGACATGTTGAATTTTTTCATCCTTAGAAAAATAAAGTTCCAGAAGTTCAATGTTGAAAAAGGAAGAAGAACAAGTTTTTGAAAATCAAATAGGGTAAAAAAATTATGGGCAGAGTCGAAGGGATGCAGATATGTTTATGATGCAGAAATGAACAGTATTCTCTAATGCAATAACAGAACAGCCTTAGGATGTGTCAACTAGTTATCTCACAGTCAGCATAACTTTCAAATTGAGAAGTTTCCTCTATATACAGAAACTTTCCTAAATTCAAGTCCCAAAAACCTGAAATAGTAAGATATGTACTTCATGCTGTCTCATAATTAAACAGGAGAACACAGACAGAACAACTCCAATATCTTGCCGGGAGCAGTGGATATTATATATGCCTGTCTGATGAGAAACTACATTCCATAACCATAAACAGGAATTCACAAGCAAAAACACCTCAACAATAAACAACTTATTTCTACATGCAAAGAAAAAGAAACAAGAAAAATCCCTTGCACCATCAAGTTTGATTAAGCATTTCCGTGACCATTTAATCAGGCAGGTTGAGAAAAAATTTCTCCATTTACCTAATGCGACAATGTTGAGATCACAAAAGCCACTAAATTAGTAATCTTCTTCAACATCCTCGATGTAAAACAAATATAGAATCCATATATTTTTTATAAAATATATAATTCAGGACTGCACAGTTTACAGCAACCATGGAAACAATTAACACCTTGGATCTAAGACAGTAGAATAAGTGAACACCAAGAATTTGACACTTTGAAACCAAAATTAAGTCGACGACCAGACAAAAGCAACGTAAAACCCTTACAATGTAAGAGAGGGCAACATCGGGATCGATGCTTGCGTCATAACCTTCATGATTTGGGTATGAGCATGCCTCACCTTCTTCAAGCTCAGACTCCTCCATCTCACTCCTCCCACCACCAGCACCGCCAAAGCCTAACCCTAGCCCCTTTCTCGCATCCCTACTTCCCACAGAAATCATCCAAAAAAATTACTAAAAATAAAAAATCAAGCCCTCCAACTTAAACCTCCACATTCACAACCCAACATCCATATCCCAGTTTCTTTTCGACCCATTTCCCAGAATCAAAACCCCAAGAAGGATTTTCCCTACAATATTGAAAACCTACACGATCGTGAACTCGAGTACAAATCACAAACTGAAATTGTATATTTCAATCAATTAAAAACACAATATTCCAGAAAAATTCTCTTGTATTATAACGAAACCTTTAAGACTTTCAATCTTATTTGGCGTCAGTTCTATGGCTCGGTCGGATCGATCAACACACAGTTTCTCCGTCCCTCACTCTCTCTCTTGTATTTCTGGTTTTTTTGGTGAATACAGCAGCCGCGGTTTTTTTTTTTAATTTTTTTGCTCTTATTTTTTGTTAAAAAAATTATTTTAATCCCACGGAGAGGGAGAGAAAGAGACCGGGACAACGAGACTAGCTGATAAGGGAAAGGCAAGGAAAGCCATTTCACCCTTTGGCTCCTCTCTTATATGTTTCCACTTACATTCCCTTGTCTGAAAAGTATCAAAAGTAACAACCCATTCGCTTTAGCAAGGCGCGTAACTACGCGCACGGCCATTTCTTGACATTCTGCTGTGCTTCTGCTATTATTTTATTTTAGGATAAATTTAGGTGTCCGGTGATAAATTCATATGATGAAATTGAAAACTAAATATTACTAAGAGAACAAAACATCGTTTTATCAAAACTAAATATTATTCAAAAGTCTAATACAAAAATTTATGTAATTTATATATGTTTTAAGTTTAATTCATTCATACCAAAATAATCTACTCTTATCATTTTTATCTTTAAAATAATTTTAACGGAGAACCCCAACATTTTATTTTTTAATATAAATTTATGAATTAACGAGTTTTACCATTTTTATACATAAATGACTAATTTTTATTTTCAATAAGGAATAATCTGATTTTACCCCAACAAAAATACTCCTAAATAGCATTTTCAGTATAAAATCATGTGAAGATCCGATACAGAAATTCATAAATATTTATGAGCCACGTCAATATCAAATATCAAATTATCCCATGGCCTTCTGCATTTAAGGGGCCCTTTCACGAAAAGAAAGTTGTTGAAATTCAAAGTTTAATTAAACCTCCTTAATTGACCAAAGTTTGGTTCATTTTGACGGAATTGCCCCTTTTGTAAGTAGCCGTATTGGAGTGGTTAATTATGTATTTTTATTCCCATTTGTTAATTGCGTCTAATTTATTTTCTTTGGATTCACCACCCTTTAAGATATTCTGTATCGGAAAAATAAAAGAGAGAAAAATAGACACTTGTAGTGCTGTAAGCCATTTGGGGATCCCTATCACGATTGAATATTAGTATATTGCACTATACTCGTGTGGGATTGGAGGAAATGTGCATTGTTTCTTGTAAGATTTGGTTGGGCACTCCCCTTTGCACTTGGCGATGAATCCAAAACTCGTGGCCATAATTCCCCAATTTTATAAAGAGTAACCTACCAAATGGGTTGTTCATTATGTTCAAGGCAAGTCACCTAACAAAGAATCATTTGAAATTGAATAGGAAAAACGATTGCGGCTGTGTCAGCGGGGTGGAAGACGCAGTAATGCAATGCTGGCTTTTCAAAAGCCTTGCGTAGGCGCAGCTCTCTTAAAGACGTTTTTATGAGTCGGAATTAATAATAGTATCAGACCAATAACTAATCATATACGTACTTAAAACATTCAATGAACTTTATGATTTTATGTTCATAACAAAGTACTTGTAAAATTGATTATTACCATAATTAATCTTTTTTTTTTTTTAATTTTTCATGAGAAATTTCATATGCGTTGAAAAAATTCTCTTCCCAAATATTTAAGTCTGAGTGTCAAAGTCTCAACCCATCAATAACAGCGGCGGTAGGAAAGGATTTAGAGTAGACTTGGACTTCCTTGACGGGTATATTTGTTTTAGTTTCAGTTGGCAAGTAGTTCCAATTCTTAATTGTAGTACATATAGCCAGACAGCTTTACATGCTATCATCACATCTCATGCTCAAGCGTTTCTTCTG